>PVKU01003174.1:161066-190348 GCA_004027475.1 Anoura caudifer
GGCTTTTGTTTTAGGTCTGGTTGTTAATACCTGTGAGTTTGCTGTCTTTTTACTGTTCATATTTTTGATCTTCTTTTTCTTAGATAAGTCCCTTTAACATTTCATATAATAAGGGCTTGGTGATGATGAACTCCTTTAACTTGACCTTATCTGAGAAGCACTTTATCTTCCCTTCCATTCTAAATGACAGCTTTGCTGGGTAGAGCAATCTTGGATGTAAGCCTTTGATTTTCATGACTTGGAATACCTCTTTCCAGCCTCTTCTTGCCTGTAAGGTCTCTTTTGAGAAATCTGCTGACAGTCTGATTGGAACTCCTTTGTAGGTGACTGTCCCCTTATCCCTTGCTGCTTCTAGAATTCTCTCCTTCATTTTAATCTTGGCTAATGTAATTATGATGTGCCTTGGTGTGTTCCTCCTCGGGTCCACCTTCTTTGGGACTCTCTGAGCTTCCTGGACTTCCTGGAAGACTATTTCCTTTGTCAGATTGAGGAAGTTCTCCTTTATTATTTGTTCAAATAAGTTTTCCACTGGTTGTTCTTTCTCTTCCCCTTCTGGTACCCCTATAATTCAGATGTTTGGACGTTTAAAGATGTCCTGGAGGTTCCTAAGCCTCTCCTCATTTTTTTGAATTCTTGTTTCTTCCTTCTTTTCTGTTTGGTTGTTTCTTTCTTCCTTCTGGTCCACTCCATTGATTTGAGTCCCAGTTTTCCTCCCATCACTGTTGGTTCCCTGTGTATTTCTCTTCATTTCACTTATTGTAGCCTCCATTTGTTCCTCCAATTTGTGACCAAAATCAACCAATTCTGTGAGCGTCCTAATCACCAGTGCTTTGAAATGTGCATCTGGTAGGTTGGCTACCTCTTACTCACTTAGACGCATTAGCTCTGGGGCCCTGACCTGTTCTCCTGTTTGAGCCATCCTTGTTTTTTTTTTTTTTTTTTTTTGTTTTTTTGTTTTGTTTTTATCTGGTCGCGGCTGTTACGTAGTGAGGGGCGAAGCCTTAGGCATTCACCAGGGTGGGGCAAACCAGTCTCTGGGTTGTGACGCTGGATGTGGGGGTGGGGTCTGAGAGGGAACAATGGTGCTTGCTCTGTGCTCTCTCGGATTCCAATCCCTCCTGCTGCTTTCTCCAAGGAAACTGGGCCCCTCTGGCGCTGATCTCTATGTGGGCAGGCTTGTGCACATTCCAGGACATGTGGGTCTCTCCAACGAACTCTCTGGTGAGGCTGGGACTCCCTCCCAGCACCCAAACACCGACAAGTGTTCTCAATTGGTGCCATTTAGGCTGTATTTCCCGGCACTGGGGCCCTGTGCTGTGCAGTCCGTCTCACTGCCCATTTTCACCTGGTTTATCTGCCCACAAATGTGTGAACGTGGTCAGCAACTTTGTGCGCCTCGCTTGGTCTGCTTGCTGCCTCCCTGTGCTCAGTAACCGCCGCCTGTGCACCCAGGACCACCAGCTACTGCTTCTTCCCACTGTGACCCCTCTCCACCGGCTGTCAACTCTGCTTTTCTTACTGGTCTGGGTGCATCGTTTTGTTGGACTTCCATACAATTCAATCCCCTATCAGTTCTGGATGTTTTTTTTTTGTTGTTGTTGTTGTTCTATATTTTTGTTGTCCTTAATCTTGGTTGTGAGATGAGGCTCAGTGTGTCCACCTATGCCTCCATCTTGTCCAGAAGTCCTCAATAGGTAGTTCCGATGGGTATAGTATTAATTAGAGGAAGAAGAAGACAATAAAGAGAAAAGGATACATTAGACTCTTCAACTCTGAAAACAGGGAGTCTTAGTATGTTAATTTAATGCTGCCAAGCATCTGTGAGTAAAGAACACACAAACAAGTGAAGGAGCAGATGAGGAGATATTTTTTTTTTAAACACTATCCCAGCAATTGTATGAAAGTGCCAAAATGCAAGTATTTTAAAGTCCACAATAAGGAGTTTGGATGTAACTACAAAATAAACAGGGTAATGACATTGCTGAACAAATTCTTTGATGTAACGGACATGAAATAAGGTTAGGGATTAAAAAAAAGTAATGGAGTCATCAAACATATGCATAATATAGTGAATAAATTTTAAAATGAGGGGAGAATAAGAATCACGTAGCTTTAATCTCTCTACTGCAGTATCCTTAATCATTAGGAGAGCTGCAAGCAGCCCTGAGAGACTGAACATAGTCAAGGCACCTGAAAATGGTGCCCAGCACAGGTTAAGGCACAAGAGATATCAGGCTGAATGTTTGAAGTATAGAAACATTTGCTCTTTTGTTTGGCCAGCAACACTCTGATTTAACTTTGGGTTAAATTCATACTCTCTCCTGGGGGCTAAAAATAACACTTCCACTGCAGTTTCTCAAGAGGGTTAGCTTGCATCTTGCTACCTTTGTGTTTGGTCTAACAAAGGGCTCAAGGAGTGGAGGTAGTTTTCACTGATAAGTCACTTTAATGAGTCTTGCTTTCTTGCTGCCTTAGTGGAAATGTGATGAAAAGGGCCATACCCATACTACAGATCTTGTTTTTTTCAAATTAGCAACAGGCTATAGATTACATTAATCTATACTGAACCAGCAAAGAAGAGATAGGTATCAGTTATCCTACCTAAGATGGTGATGGTATTATTATTACTATTATTATTAACATTGCTCTTGAACATATCAAATCACATTTTCTGAGGTAACTACTTGTGCGCAAAACAGTTGCCCTTAACAGTGTAGTAATTTATCTAGTATTGTATTCTGGCTCCTGGTCTTTTGTAATCCAATTTAATATAATGTTCAAGAAATACCCTGAGAAAAAATATTTTAATTAGTTCTGTCTCTATATGTAGGTGTTTGTAAAAATAAAATATAATGATTAGCTCATTATAAAACCTACAGATTTAGAAAACAAAATGATTTTTTTCTCATATAATATTAAATGACATTTTCAATGGATTGTAGTCAGCCTGGTATTACTGATTTTTATTTGAAATTACTGTATGAGGCGAACATAATAACCACTACACATAGTTCTCAGCCTAAGAAAAGATAAGACTGCCATGCAGACAACTAGATAGATCTTGAGAATATCATGCTAAGCTAAATAAGTCAGTTAGAAAAAGTTAAGAACCATATAATTTCACTCATGTGTGGGATGTGACACTGAAAGCAACAACAGAACAAACAAAGAAAAACCAAAAACCAAGAATTCATAGATACAGTCAACAGTATGGTGGTAGCCAGGGGGAAGCAAGGTGGGGTTTGGTAAAGTGCAAAGAGGGTCAGATGTTTGGAGACAGATCTGATTTTTGGTGAGGGGGGCACACAGTGGAATTTACAGATAATGAATCGTAGAATTGTACACTTGAAACCCGTATATTCTATTAACCATTATCACCCCAATACATTTAATTAAAAATAAATTAATTAATTAAATTACAGTGCAATATTAATAGAAGTGGAGATATAAAAGATAACTAAATTAATGAAATAAAATATGATTCTATTTAATTTCTGCCTTTGGTACTAAAGCATTTGTAAGGAAGTAAGACATTGTCTTTTTCTGTTTCAAAATATTTAGAAACAGTTTTGCTGACTTCTAAGAGGAAGGGCTTTGTTCTAAGACTTCAGGTGAAACTTTGTCCTCTGAGCGAATCATTGCATATTTGTAAAATATAAGATAAGAAACCATACCACAAATACATTGAAGGTAAAATTAGATGATCTACAGATAGGACATGGTGATGACACTTATATTTAAATTTTAATTAATAATTAATTATCGTATAAATACCTGAATGTTAACTCTTATATGATTGAAGTAAATGTGGGCTTATTCTTATAACTCTCTTGTTTTATAAAAGTGCTAAGGATGTCAATGAACTGAAATGTTTCCACTTCTTTAGTGAGGTTCCTGTCCCTGAACGGTCCCTCCATGCCACTCTTGCTACTAAACCCAATTTGACCATCACGCTGTTGCCAAAGCAATAGCTTCAGTCTAGCAAATCGTGTACCAAGAGGAACACCCGAGTTCTCTATTTTTTTTTTTTACAAATCTGAGCAGTTAAAACAGCTATAACTGAGCTTCTCCAACCTATCATATAAATGCTTTGGGCTTTCAGCTCTCCAGAAAAACTGTGCTTTTGAGCTGTTCTCTTCATGAAGTACTTTCAATAAAGTTTTGAATTAATGGCTTCCTCACATGTTAATGAGTACCTTTCTGCCAAATTCCCCAGGACAGCGTTCTTCTAATTTTCCAGCTGTAATTTTTCTGGAGTAATATACATATGGACCTCAAGTCATATCAGAGAGACCTGTCACCCTGCTTACTGCATGTTAGGCCAACCACGTACTTCTGAAAGATGGAGCAAGGAAAATTGAATCTACCTCTTATTTTATTTTGACTAGTTGAAAGCTCCTTGACTTCTTAGTCATTCATAATACTCTTCATATATAGAGATAGATTTCTCTGCCTGTCTCTGGAATAAGGGTGCTCACATTTTTACATGCATCAGAATCAGCTGGGGGGTTTCTTAGATACTCCCAGAGTTTCTGATTCAGTATTACTAGGGTGGGGCCTGAGAATTTATTTACATGGCTGACAGGTTTCCAGGTGAGGCTGACCTGGAACCATATTTCAGGGAACATACTTTAGAAACACTGTTCTCAAGTAGATTCTACTCCAAGGGAGTATTGAATTGAACTACGTGAATTTTAGAACTGTCTCCTTTTTTTGTAGCCACTTTACTCAGGCGTGATTGACAAAAAACTGTACATGTTTAATGCACACATCTTGATGAGCTTGGAGATAAATGTATACCTGTGAAACCACCACCTCCAAAATTTCCTCTCACCCCCCACTTCTTTTTCTTCTATCTTCTACTTCTATTATTATTATTACACTTAACAGAAAAGATCTACACTCATAGCAAACTTTTAAGTATGAAATATAATAAAAAATTAAGTATGAGCACTATGCTGTACAGTAGATCTCTAGGACTTACTCTTCTTATCTAACTGAAACTTTATATCTTTTTAAATCTTTTTCAGGAAAGCTTAGCTTAAGAGAGCATTCATATCATGCATGCTTCTATCCTATATTGTTGACAGATTAAAAACTTTTACAAATGTTCTCTGTATCCAAAGGAGGCTGAAAGAACAGATATTTAGAATATCTATTTAGAATAGATATTTTTAACCGACATTACAGATATTGTAAAGTGTTTCTCAGTTATTTGTAATACTTACTTTTGTGATATGATTCTACATAAAAGTACCTTGATTTTATGATTAAATTTTTTTTAGTTAGAAAGTGCACTGCTTTTAAAAAATCAAAATCAGATCAATGCTGACAATTCACAAAATAAAACAAAACCATGTTCTTTTCATAGGGAAAACTAATATTGATCTTATAATGTAAATATTAGTTATGTTCAATAAATTAGCTTTTTAAATACAACTAAACCCTAAAATAAGTAAGTGTTAAACCAGATTTGGAATCATTTTCTTGATTTTTAAATAATTTCTAGGTCACTTAAGGTACTTTGTATTATTTTTGTGTATCTTCTCTTTTAATTGACCTTATGAAAATGCAGTTACATTATTTTATATGAAATATGCAAGTATCACTATCGTTTGCTAAATGAGGCTGTTTATCTCACTTAGTGTAGCTACATATTCTTAGTGAGAAAAGCTAGTCATGTATTTTGCATGAGCTTGAAGAGCTGTTGCCCATTTTTTACACATCCTGCTTTGTACTTAAAGATGAATAAATTGAATTTATTCTCATGAACATTTTATAAGACAAACATCTATTACTACATTATTTAGCTTAGTTTTCTTGCTTTGTTATACACAATTTGAATATTCTATTTCCTAATGGATTTCCTGCCAACCTTTCTGTCAGAGAATGCATGGAAGTTCCCAAACTATTGAACATTAAAAATCAACATAATTTTCTTCAAAATATTATAATTATATATGTATATATGCATATATGGAATGCATACACAAGCTTTAAATGTTTCTTTTACAATCTATATGCTCCATATCAGAATAAAGTTTTGTAATAATATAAAATACCACAAACATGATAAAATGAAACCAGTGATATACAATTATTGAAAGATAAACTTATTTATAATATATGCATGCATACACACAGAAACATGCATTTTTTGGTTCTTTATTAAAATATGGAATAATAAGATTTAATGGCAGGCCTAACAATTACTCTGATTTTCATGTAATGATATCTGCAATATAATAAAAATATTTATCATTCTTGTTGATGACAGAGTCAGAGGTACTGTTAACACTACCAAAGACTTTTCTTAGGCTCTATTTGAAATAAAGAATGATACCTTTAAAGTGGAGGTCAATGGAACCAAGGAAATGTGGTTTTTGGCACCAACATTTGAAGGAATCTTCAGTGCTATTGACACCCAAGCAATTCTGTGGACAACAAAAGAGAACCCATGTGGCAATGCAGATTAGACTAACAAGGAACGCGCAGCGTAGAGACTAATCACAACTCTGAAGTTGTTCCTCTTGGAGAGCAAGACCAATAAAATGGCATTGTCCCAATCAAGATAGCACAAAGTGTATAAAACGAGTGGAGTCACTCACATTAACCAAGATGCTTGGCAGTCAGCCATGACACTGGTTCAAGAGGGAAACTGCCTAAGTCAGAACAGACATGTCTGGCGAGGAAACATATCTGCCCACATGGTCAGAGTAGACATGTTTGAGACACACCTGAGATATCTACACGTGTGATCAGAATAGCCATGTATGCAGAGTGAGACCACCCCTAGACAGACTCCTGGGGAAATTCCCCACTTGCCATCAGGGATGTCAAGCAGAACAGCCACGCACCACCCATAGGTTCCTGGGAAAGTTCCGCACTTGGCATCAAGGGTGCCAAGACATTTATGGAAAAGCCCCGGAAGGGTGGAGTACACCACCTTCAAGGTGTAACTGAGGCAGGCTCCAGCCCACTGCTGAGACTGCTGAGCTCCCCACACCGGAGTGCTGCTCCACGCCACCCTGATCTCCTTTGGCATCAGCTGCCAGAGGCTCTGCTCTGCCTCAGCAGGCAGCCAGCTGAGCAGTTGCCAGCCTGACTTACAGGAAAAACTACATCACCAACATGCGCTCATGATATTCTCTAAGCAGTGAGTCAAAGGACTGGACTTGACTTATTTTTCCTTATAACAATGCATGAAATAGAAAATGTCCATTATACAGAACCAGTCTTAATGTTAAGAAGAATAAGGATGCTATCTTAAAAATATCTTAAAAAACTATCTTAAAACTCTCATTACAATAATTTCCTCAGAGCTTTTAAAAAGTACTAAATTAAAATGATAAATAAGTTTAATATTTAAAATGTTGAAAAATTTAAGGAAAATAGAGAAAAAACTTAATATATTAATTTAAAAAATGGGCATATATTTCTGAGATAGATTCAGCACTGAGCTGCTGTCTGTTTCCCAGCAATGTATTACTCATCAGCTCATGAAAGCACTGGCCTGCCATGGGCCTATCACTTCTGATGTATAAAGAATATTGAACTGAGTGTCTCTTCAGCCTTGGAGCATTAAGGTGCATATGTGTATCCCAGTAAGTGATGTGCAGGAATAAATTCATATGCACTCTTTTTTGCACTATGTATTTAGACAACTATTAAATTTAACTCAGTTTTTTCCTTCATGTAAATGCGGACATACAAAGGTTATGTTTATAATACAATGAAGTGGACCAAATTTTAATGAACTCTCCTGAATAAAATAGTTTATCATATTATTCTACCCTGAAATGTTGTTGAGTATATTTATTTTATACTTCAAAAATTTCCAAATACTGAGCCCTGGCTGGTGTAGCTTGGTGTATTGAGCAGGCTCCTGCGAACTAAAAGATGGCAGTTGGATTCCCAGTCAGGGCACATGCCTGGGCTGCAGGCCAGTTCCCAGCAGGGGACTCACGAGAGGCAACCATACATTGATATTTCTCTCCCTCTCTCCTTCCTTCCCTTCCCCTCTAAAGATAAAATAAATAAAATCTTAAAAAAATTTTTTCCAAATACCAATAGCAATGGAAAAGTATTCTTCAGTAAACCAAGCAAATGGTCATCTGGGAAAACAAAATTGAATATATGTATGTATATATGTATATATGTATGCACACGTATGTGTAATGCCTAGATTTGATTGTGCTATATGCAATGTATATATTCATAGTGTGTTCATGTGTATACATTAGACACATATATAGAACGTGTATAAATAATGGTTTTTGTGCATGTGTATATATTATTAGAAAAAAAATCTGATTATAAAAGGTAACTGAACTCTTAGAGAGTAGAAGCTGGAGAGACATTAGGAAGAAAGTTAAAGTTATTCTGAATTTTCTTCTTGTATTTATCTTTTATGTTTTGTAATTTGAATGTCATCTTTTATAAAATATGATAGCATCATTATAAATTGTACCACTTTTTATACCTTTGATAAAGAACACATATCAACAATTAAATCATGATATGTGTTTTTCTTCAATTATCTTCTCAGCCCATTTTGAGTGTAAATTGCATTTATATGAAAGATCTTGTAATTTCCTGTGTTCTCTGTTGCATTTTACATCACATGACAATCCTTTTGTAATCCAGTATCATTTACATGGTTGTATTTTATACTCTTGTCCTCCATAAAACTCTCCCTTTATGCTTTGAAAGGAAATAATGAATTGTAGTCTTTCTTCTACCCATGAATATTTGTCATAAAATTGTTAAATTTATGCTACTATCTGTTTTCAATGCAGTGACCTTCTCTTCTATTTTCCAGCCAGGGATATATAAAAACCACTTTTACTTTTACTTCCAACTTATAATGCAATCAGTGGGAAGACCTTTAGAGGTAATTAATTCCACATTTAGTGTCAATAATGTAAAGAAGCCAACTGTGAAGACAGCAACTTGAGCAGCTATGACCGCATCCGTCTGCACGCAGAAAACGGCATGTGAGAGCTGCAGGCTGGCCACTGCAATGGCAAGGTGGAGTGTGCTCTAAGACACTCCCCCATTTGAAAAGTGGTACAATTGGGGAAATATTTATTCATTAACTGAGTAAGGTGCACTGATGCAAGGAAATGATTACAAGATTTTTTTCTTGTATTTCTCTTGAAAATTACTTCCAGTGAACTTTGTACAAGAAATCTATCTAGTCCCATATTTAATTTGCCTTCATCATTTAGAAGTTAACACAACCTGTGTTTTATGTTAACTAGAAATTCAAGTACTGTGAAAATTAAAGTTCCCAAAGAATCCGAGAGCCTACTTTTCAAGAGAAACAAAACATCTTGAGACCTGACAAACTGAGCTAGGGTTATTATTTTTAAAGTTTCTTTATTTAGACAACAAATTAAATCAAAGACACCCAAAAGAAAATATAGTATAATTCTTTTCAGTGTGTACCTATTTTCTTTGGACAGTATCACATTTTATGAATAGAAATTTTTAAGAATCTATAAAGTCTAAAATGATCCCTCTGGTCACTTGTAAAAACATTTAACCTTTTTTTCCAGGTGCCCTCTGACAGCTGTTTAAAAATTAATTAATTAAATTTATTGGGGTGACATTGGTTAATAAAGTCTATGAGTTTTTATGGTAAAAAAGCTGATGGTGTTAAGCAAAGAAAAAAACCATAAGCACAGACAACATTATGGTGATTACAAAAGGGAAACTGTGGTGGGAGGAAGTAGTAGAGGGTAAGAGGGGGTCAATGGTGAAGGAAGTGGACTTGGCTTTGAGTGGTGAACACACATTGCAATATACAAATGGTGTATTAGAGAATTGTACTCCCCAAACCTATAAACTATTTTAAACAATGTCACTCCAATAAATTCAACAAAATAAAATATAAAATTTAATTTAAAAATAATTTAAAAGATTGCAAGCCAGCCTTCTGCTGCACCTGGCATGCAGCCTCTTTGCAGAGCTAGATCAGCCATGACTTCCTTCTGGTATGTCTGGGGCTACAGACTGGTCGTGGTGCAGATTCTTCTCAATCCTTTGGTGAAAAGTCTGTGACAGAAGATAGTTGCGAATAAGCCCATGGGTCAGAATTCCTTGGCCTTCCACAAAGTCCTCATGGTGGGCAGTGAGTGGCTGTATTGACAGGTCTGCTCTGACTCTATGGTTCACACAGGATGACTTTGTGGAGGACTAGGAGTCTGCTAAAGGGCAGCAACCAGAAAAAACATCATCCTGGATGCAGAGGAAGTGCAGATCTGTATCTAGGATACAATGGTGCAGGGGGACTGTGCTGCAGTTAGAGACAACTGCTTCAGGAGCAGGGCAACTTTCCTCTGTGTGTTGTCTGCTACTGAAGTGGAATCCTTTGCAGCCAATGCTGACTTCAGGGAGCAAATTTTAAGGGTAAAATATGAGAAGGTTCCATTTGCTGATTGGTAACACATCAGATTTAGAAGATAAAAGGCAGGCTTATGGAGAAGAGACGAAAACCAGAGCCAGTCAGTGGAACGTTAACTACAAGGAAACATGAGCTGAAAGATGTGCTGGTGTTGACAAGATCTCTTCGATTCAATGAGGAAAATTTGGTACAGGAAGATGGAAGACAGCAAAGAAAAGATGGAAAAAAGAAGAGGTGAAGTTTAGCCAAGAGAATCAGACAAAGATGATGCATTTTAGAGTCAAATCCTAAACTCCTTTCTTATGTCAACCATACTAATAAAGGTAATTTATAAGCATTGCCATTGAAGGCTCAATTGACTGGAACAGCTTTAACATTTTGAAAATTTTTATGTATCACTAAAAGTGTGAATTGCAACTGCACTGAAGGTCAGATTCACTTAAAAAAAGAAATGATTGTGGCTTCACCAAGAAGCAAAATTCAACTTATTTCATAATTGCTTACATTATCATAATCCTGAATGAAATGTACGAGCTCATGTTTTGAGGACAGCCTTTTTTAAACAGTTGAAGGGGTCTGTTGAGGTGGGAAATGGCAGGAAAGGTGGTTTTATATCATTTAAAAATATCTTGGTATTCTACTGCCTTGAAAATGATAACTGTGGCCATCATTGTTAAACTGTACCACTTTTTAAAACTATTATTATGTAAGATATATAAGAGTTATTGGAATGATTGTTGCATATAGTTAAATTGAGAGTACTTTTTCTGTGAACCTGCGTTAATTACCTAGTAGTTAACTTAGAAAAATGGGGCAAACTTGCACATGGAAATTTTTGAATATGCCTTAACTCAGAAACTGAAACATACCCAGGTACATCATTCTGGGTATGTCCTTATTGCACTATGGTCCATTGCCCCACGTGTCCTGGTGAGAGAACCCATACCCGGTAAGGAGTACAACTTTTGTATTGAAGATCCTTGGGAAATAACTGCTTGCTAGTAGTCCGGCTCTTCAAAGGAAGGTTCCAGAGCTCCTGGTTGCTGTTAATTATCTATACGGTACTTTAAAGTGAAGGGCCAGCATATACTTGTAAGGTAATTTTAGATTTTGAGGATGCATTACCAGTTATATTTTAGCGAACCTTCTTTTTCTTTAAGACGCTCATCCCTGGAAATTCATTTTTGCAAGTGGTAAGCATGTGTTAAGTTTCTGATCTCTTTGGAACAGGCGCAAGAAAAACATTAATGATGCTCATGCATTTCGCACTAGAATACTTGGGAAAATATTCATGCTTGCTTTGCCACCCGTTAATTTTTAGTTTATTTGCAATTCTGAGCCATTTAAAGACCAATAAACTTTCTTTGAAAAAAAATATTGAGGGTTATCAGTGGGGAAGGAGAAGCGGACAATGAGGGGGAAGGCACAGGGAATAAGAAGCAGACTAGGTAGGCACAAAATAGTCAAGGGGAGGTTAAGAATAGTACAGGAAATGGAGAAGCCAGAGAACTTGGCTTATAATCCATGGACATGAACTGTGTGGGGGAGAGAGTGCTGGAGAGTGAGGAGGGCCATACAGGAAGGAGGGGGAGAAAGGCGAGAAGAAAATTGAGACAACTGTAATAACATAATCAATAAACTATACTTAAAATAAAAAAAAATGTTGTATATCACTGCAGTAGTATTTACAATAGCCAAGGTATGAACGCAACTCAAGTGCCCATCAACAGAGGAGTGGACAAAAAATCTGTGGTATATATGCAAAATGGAATACCAGTCAGACAAAAAAGGTGAAATTTTAACTTTTGTGACAGCATGGGTGGATTTATAGGGCACTATGCTAAGTGAAATAAGGCAGACAGAAAGACAAATACCATATGACTTCACTTATATGTGGAATCTAATGAACAAAAAAACCACACCAAATAGAAACGGACTCATCAATACAGAGAACAGACTGACAGAAGGTATGGGGAGTTGGGAATCTGTGTAAAAATGGTGAAGGGATGAAGCATAAAAATTGGTGGTTACAGAATAGTCACCGAGGTGTAGATTACAGCATGGGGAATACAGTCAGTAATGCCATGGTAACTATGTACGGGGCCTGCTGGGTACTTAAAGCAGTTGGTGGGGGAGGGGAACCACTCTGCAAAGTCTGTGATTTTCTAACCAATTTGCTGTGCATATGAAACTAATGGAACAACACAGTGAATGCAAACAGTAATTGAAAAAATAAGAAATAAATTTAAAAAAGGATTGTAATATCAGAAGCCACTCTAGGTGCTATCATTTGTGGCAATAATTCTGAAATGCAACAGGAGTGTCAGCTTCTACAATTGTCTTTTTAAAAGCCTGACAAAACAGTACATACATTTGAAAATGTAAAATAGAGAATTGTGTTTTGCAGTCTAATTAAGCAGTCATTTCACCACTTCGCCTCTGAGGAACTGGTGAGTTGTTTACACTGCCAAGAGTATATAGACGCAGGCGGTTTAGAGCTCAAGAGAGCGAGAATGGGCCCCCAGAGGAAAGGGGTTCGAGCAGAAGGGAGTGGGGTTATTAAGGCAGAAAGAGCAGTTGCCCTCTGCACCTTTCCTAATTCCACACAATGTATTTAGTCTGTTTTCTACTGATGAACTTTCTACTTTCTTATGTTTTCTGTTATACCCAGTCATTTTGGGATATTTATAGGTTTTTGTTTGTTTTTTTTGCATTATTTTCTAAAAATACATTGCTAAGTTAAAGACATTTATTATTTTAAATTTTTTATGTATGCTATCAAATTTCTTTCTGGAAATTAAACATTTCTTACCATTTCAGAAGTGTGTCCCCATCACATTATTTTTGCTAGATGTCAATGGAAAATGATTTAATAAAGAAGTTTCGAAATGACCGAGATTAATTAACGCAGAGTTTATTCTTCTCTCACATGAGAGGTGAACAGACAGGCCAGGGTTGAGGGGGTGGTGGTGCTGTACCCAACGCATGGCTTCTCCTCAAAGTTCGAGGCACAGTTTTATCTCCTCCAATTTTCCAGACATCAGGAAAAAAAGAGAAAGTACAAAGAAAAATCATAAAATTATTTTACACGCTCATGATCCATCATCTCTCTGCTTGCTTTAATTGGCCAGTATTAGTTATATTGCTGCATCTAGCAGGAAGGGATGCAAACCATATTGAGTCCAGCTGGTGTCAACATACTGAGCTAAAACTTGAGGGCATCATCTTAATCACTTTCTGGTTAAAATGTTTATCTTATATAGATTTGAAATAACTCTTAATTTATAAAAAGCATTTATTGTCTATCTTTGGGTAATTGTTTTATAATTTGCCAAAAGGTTTTCTTTATACATTCTTCACATATTGAAATTTTTTGTAATTAGTAATTTAATTACTTGAATAATGTATATATTAGTCTTTGAATATGTCTCAAAATTTGTGCTTAGAAATTCCTCATTGTCTTTAATATTATCAAAATGTTTAATAACTTTTCTTTTGGAATTACTATGCTTTGAAATTTTTGCAATTAAATGTTTGACTCATGGATATAGTTTTGCATAGGCAAGGAGATAAGAATATATATTTTTCTTTAATGAACTACTCCATTTGACCTAACAAAGAATGCTCCTCTTCCTCTCTCTCAATATATTTACCTATATATATATCTATACATATCTGTATGCATGTGTTTATCTGTGTGTGTTTCTCTTTATATACAAGTATATCTGAATGTATAGAAAGATATCTATCAACATCTATATAGTCTTTCTATATATCTAATCTATATCTACATCTGTCCATATCTCTGTGTCTCTATACACACATGTATATATCAATGCACATATAATTATATATTGCTTAATACATAAGCAAACATGCACACATATGTATATGCACACACAAACACATGTGCACACTTGTGTAGATGCACACATGTCCTAGAATACATAGACATGTGTGCACATGCATATATGCATATATACATGCATGTATATGTGTATACACATACATAAAAAGAGAGAGGGAGAGAGCATAGAGACAGGGTAGTTTCTAAAGTTCATTGTTATAATCCAAACTTTTTTTGCATTGAACATATTTTGTAATTAATTCTCTAGAATCCTAGCCATCTTCTACAGGAAAAAAATTATCTGATGGAATAGTATTTGCATGCAATGTGAAGACATAGTTGACTTGAGGATAGCCATACAATTTTAACAAGTATAAACTTAAGTTCCCTTACATTTTCCATGGAGTAACTAAACAATAAAAGCATTTCAAGGAATAGATGACATAATACTTAAAATGCAAAATTCCACCATCAAAAAGTCACTTACATTAAGAGATTTACCAAAACTGTTTGCAAATTTAAAAAAGCAAGAAAAAAGTTCACACACACACACAAAAAGCCTATGTCTTTCATAGCGTCTTGTCCAGTCCTTTAGGCAGATAAATAAGGTTTTGTACAGAATGGTCGAACTTGGCCTCAACTGCCCACTGGTAATAATTAATCAACACAAATCACCATTTAAAATTTTTTTTAATCCTGCTTTTCTTCCACAAGAATTTTAGATTCATGAATTTGATTAACTAATTTAAATGAACAAAGGTATAATTGCGATTTTGTGTTTTATTAGTATATATTTAACAGGAGAAAACGATGTTGTCTTAATTTTAATGTGTCACTTCTTAAGAAAATATGTAAAACACCATTCATTCAAGGCTTCTTTTTCCATCTTGCAGTAGAACTATTATTGCAAAGGAAGACCAATTTATGAAGTCAAGAATTTTAATATTGAGATAATGGAATTCCAGAAAGTGATAAGTATACTGATTGACATTAGTTAACATGTTTCTGCTGATCTAAAAATCAGATCTTTTTTCTACTGTATTTTTATGTTAACATTTTTTTTTTTTTTAGTGGACAGTGGACAATCAGTCAGTCAAAAGCCACTAAAAGTATTTCTGTGGAACATGTTAGGTTAGACTCACCCATAAAACTCTCTCTATATACTATATTCCTGCTAGCATGATGCACCCATTTCACTAAAAGTCAATGTATGTGCATAACACTTTGATAGTTACAGCCCCCTCGGGTACCACTAACAAAGTTTTTATAGAGATGTTCCAGGGGAGAAGTCACTTTGAAGGCAGATTCACTGTACTCTTTTTTGGTAAAAAGGAGAGGCAGCAAACTGGGACAATTACTCACTGGGGTAGTATTCCACCTGAGGTCTCCCTGTTGGCAACCCACCCACCATCACCTGTGAGACTCCACGGTTGTGCCCGTACACCTGTCCAGAAAAGAGTGCTTTACACGGTGTTTGTGGATCTGCAGTCGTGCCTGCAGATATCAAATTATCGTCAGACATTTTACCTGGTTCAAGAACTCAAAGGTAATAGGGCAAAAGACAAATACTTAAGCTTGAAATTAGTAAGAGAAAAAAATGCCTCCCAACTCCAAATCAAGGAACATGAATAAAACTCTGTTGCAACTAATGCTTGAATAAGTCAATCATCACAGTAGTTACTTTCAGACATGTAACACTGTTGTGTGTGTTATGCCTTAAGGAATTCAGGATTTAGTTTAAATGATACTCAGAATAAAATGTCTAGCTTCAAATTTTAATATTATTTGTAAAACAAAAAAAACAACATTTAAAAAAGAAAACTAGAATTAAGATAAAAATGTTAGAAACAAAACCACAAAGCAAGCTAAATGGAAAATCAAATTAAAAATAAGATATCTAAACCAATTTAAAAATATAGAGCTAATCAAAACAAGATCAGTCTTGATTTTTGAAAAAAAATTACAGATAAGCAGGATTAAAAATCTTCCTGTGGTATAAATTTTACATTCTTTGAAAAAATAATATGAAGGGAGCTGCAATAATAGATATAAAAGAAAATAAAATAATTATAAGGAAATACTTTTCTCAACCACATGGACAAAAATTAGACCACCTCCAAAAGTTGGCTAAAATTTGGGGGAAAAGGTAATTAATGGCGATACTAGGTAAAAACTGTTACCCAGGATTTCTGCACAGATAAAGGCAGGTAGTATTCTGAAAAAAACGGCACCAGACTGAATTCGTTATTGTCTGCCATGGGGAGTTCCCACACCTTCAACAAAGGAGGGTCATTTTTTTCATTTGCAAAAGTGTGGTCCATGATTTAGCTTCATCCTTTTAACTCTAGAGGAGTTACAAAGTTGAAACAAATTAATTGCCATAGAGTAAATGTAAAATCATATTGAAGGATGAGCGGGTAGGCAATAGCTGACAGCCAGATAACAGCCAGAATTCTGAGAAATTTTAAAACTTAGAAACCTGTGAAATGATGTGCTATCTGTACAATCTAAATCATAAAAAATCATAAATATATATCTATAGACTTACAATCAATTTTAGACTGCTGATATGTTGAAATCTTGCTAGTTTTAATAATATTATATAATAAATTGAAAGTGTAAATACAATGATTTTCAAAACCATTTCAGAACAGAGTAAATAAAACTATGATAAAAATACTTCTGCATAAATTCATCAGAAATTTAGGTAAAATGAATTATATGTATAGATTTCTTTTGTTCTCTAGATCAGGGATTAGAAACTGTTTACTTTTTAAAGAGTTAGAGTGTAAGTAGTTTTGTCCTTATGGGACATGTGCTCCATTGCAGCTGCTTGATTTTGCATGAAAACATCCATAGCAAATTAACAGCAAAGAAACAAAAGAACGTGGCCATGTCCTAATAAATGTTCATCTTCTAATAACATTTTGTAAATGTTATTTGCAAAAGCAGACAGTGAATTGCATCAGGGTTCTACGCAGAGTTTTTGCCATTGTGGTTTAGGTCATCTGTAGATGAAACTGGTGCTTTCAGAAAAAGAAATAGAATTCACAAAATCTACCAAATTGGCCAAAAGTATTCAAAGATATTGTTAATTTCTTTGTAATTTAATTCTATGCACTTAAAGATTTATATTATACGATAGAAAAACTTTCCATTCCATTTTTATTTCCACTTTACAAATAAAGATCGTTAGCTTACTGGGTATAGAAATTTAGTCAGAGACGCAGAGCTGTGAATGACAGGTCTGTATATGAAATCAGACTGTCTGAGTCCACTCACTATAGAGCATTAATTATGCTAAATTATTAAAACCATTGTTCACAATCCCAGCTTATCCATGCAGAACGGTTTCAAAAGTGAAAAGGAAACACTGACCTTCATTTTAAAATATTTATCATCATTTAAATCTAAATATTCATTAAAACAAAATCACGTGTCCTAAAATATTCACTGGATACAGTTGAGAAGAAAAAGTTCAGTTTTCCAATCAAGATATTAAAAAATAACAATAATCTTTTCATGTTTGGTGAGCTCCTTTGGATTTTAGCTCTAAGAAAGATGAAATATTAGGTTGCCATTGGCATGATTTGGAGTTTGCATAGCTTTTCTCTTTCAAGAAATATGTTCATGAATGTATATAAAATAATTGAACTTTCTCGTGATTATTTCAAAAGGAAGAGACAATATTCAACAAATAAGGATAAATGATCTTTGCATTTGCTCCACAATGAAACTTTAGTCTGTGCCAGTGGTACAAGGTTGATTGCTCTCGAGTTACAATGCCCTTACAGTTCTAATCAGTTATTAAATTTTCATAAACTTTTCAAATATTAACTTCCACTGCTTACTTTGCTCTAGGCTAGCATAATTAATATCTACATTTTATTTTTATTAAAAAAATTTACTAAATGTTATCTGATGATGCTCATTCAGCCTGTGTGTTTTAAAATCATGCTATATATAACTTAATTAAATAGCAGTTTAAAATGTCAGTGGTTTTCTTATGGGAAAGGGCAAACTATACAATATGGTTTATAAGAAGTGCACGGTAAGTCAAGGAAGACAGCAGACCACGGAGTGTCATAGACCTGAAGGCATTTGTAACACTGAAAATAAAATAGCTTTATGTTTGAAACTTTTTTCTAACACTTAATTATTGAGTACTTTTGAAGGGGTTTTCCAGTTGGGCATGCAGGCTATACTGGTATACAAGTAGGAAAATAAAACCATTTCTTTATGATGTCATGTCATCTTCAGACAGATCTCATTATTACAAAAGTTCCCTCATTTTCAGCTGCCTTTGTCATCTAGAAAATTTTTAACTTGTTGACATGTTTATCAATATAAAATATTTCTTACACGCTTTTAAATACTTTCTAATTGTCCCCCAAACCTTGCATTTTTATCACTAATTTGCAAGTTCTTTAGCTTCACCTGGTGGACTATATAAATTTCCTTTATATAGAAAACTGTATTTTTAAAGTAAGCTTTTTAAAAAATGAATGACCCCTACTCATTTGATCACATCACTCTCAATACTGCCAAAGCAGACCAATTATTTTTCATCTCTCTCAAACACTTACAAAAACTGATCACCTTACCAACTTTTAAAGTTTTTCTCCCGTCACCTTTAAAATAAATTAACACTAATAGGCATGGAAAAGTAGAAAATATATATATATATATTCAACTATTCAATGTCCACAGTATCCCCAATTTCTGTTAATTTACAAAAATAAATTATGGTGCCTGTCTAACACAAGACCTAATGAAAATAATGTTACTAATTACTTATTTGATAGGTTAAAGCACACTGGGATTTCTTTACAACCAACGGCCCTGAAGCTCAGGTTATTATGGCATGGGTGAGGAACAGCATCAATTCTTGTGTGTTTGATGTGGCCATTCAACTAGTTAAAGGAAATAAATAAGTGAAAGTTGTTGTCACAGTGGACCATAAATTTTGTTTTAAAAATGTTATCACTTTTCTAAAACAAAACAACAAAGTCGATATATATGTGCAAATCTAAGTAGAAATTCTCATCAGCCAACCTTTCTAGCTGTGACGGAATAACAGGAACTAGATTTACAAGTTCAATCTTTACCAACTATCGGTGGAAAACTATACACATACTTCAAGTGTTTCCAGAATTTAAATAACAAGAAGCAAAGGCTAATGATTCCTGGGGGAGAAGGAAACACATGGATGAACCCCAGCACAGCCCAGTTCACAGCCCAGGCAGTTTTCAGAATGTAGTGAACACAAAGAAAGGCTCTCTGTCCAAACCAGACAGTATTGCTGAGCTAAGAAACTAGTGTTTGGAAATCAGTGAGGTCAAAGCAGTTAGAAATGGTGGGAGGATTGCTGGTAAAAATGGATGCTGTGGATAAAGTGAAAAGGGAGAGAGGCAAGAAAAATGTGCAAGAAATGAGCACACTGATTATATCTCTAAAACAAACCCCAACCTTGAAACATACTGAAATCTTCTTTTTGATTTGCAGAATGCCAGGTGTTTAAGAAGTGAAAATAAATGCAGTTTTTCTAAACGGAGTTTCCTTCAAAGCAATAAGTGTTCATCTTTAATAAATCTATAAAATTTAGCAGTGAGAACCCATGAGAACTTTCACTAAATTAAACGGGCCATTCTGTGTTTTTCTTTAGCTTATCGATATGCTTTAGTGCATTTCCATTATTAAATAATCTGGGTTTTAAATTTTATCTTAAAAAACTATTTTTGTGTATACTTGAGAGTTGCCAGTTTTATAACTTTATATAAGATACTCTCCTACTCGTAGACATAGCTAGAACATAATTATAGCCTAATAAGTTCTTCTCTTTTACGTGTCTAACATAAACAGAGAGCCTGCCGTGCACCAGAGGGATGCTGTCTTTTCATAAGAGACTCTTTTTCAGAAGTAAAATATATGACACACTTTTTAGGAAGCACTGATAAGGCAACGTCTCTCTATGCAGGGCAATGCTACTTTACTTTTGAAATTTTAAAACAAAAAATAGAACAAAATAATGGCATAAAACTTTCTGGCACCCATTTCTTCCCAGAAACATCCATTTGAGCAATTATCCATGTATGAAAATACCCTCACAAGATCTAAGGATACCAGGTGAGGGATGACAGTACCTGAGTGAAGCACAGAAATAAGAGAAGATAAATTAAGGAAGGTAGGAAAGATAGGTTCACATTATTCCTACAACTCTGACAGGCCCAAGTAGCTCAGTGCAAAGACAACCTCTCGGCAGGAGAAGGAGAGCACCCAGAACACCTGCCTGCATAAAGAAAGATGCCCTGTAAGGTAAAGATGATTGCAAATAGTAAAGCTTTCTCAGAGATTACAGCGAAGAATTAAAACATCTGAATTGCTACAATTACATTGAAATTATCAAGCATTGCTAAAGTCTCTTATATTCTACCTGAAGCAATCCTAACTGTTTTCTAGAGAAAGATAACATGATTCCAGGGTAAATTTTTCTTTATTTTTAAAAATGAAATCACTATCAGTCAAAAATAGTCAGGAATATGAAACAATATAACAGAAGAGGAAAACAAAAGAAAGAGTAAAAGTTAAAACAGATCTCAAATTGAATTGAGTTAATGAAGTTACCAGAGACTATTACAAAATTATTTATATGCTCAAAAATAAAATAACATAAGATTAAGAACACCTTCAGATAAAATAACAAAATAAAATTCTAGAATTTAAGAACACAATATCAAATTAAAATACATTAAATATGTTTACTAATTGGCTAATTTCTATTGAAGAGTGATGTAATGAACTGGAATTTCGGTCAGTTTAATATCCAAAATGGCCAAAAGTCTCTTCAGGTGCTTAACTGCTCTGTAATGTGTGAAGTCATGACAGTGTCTGTCATTGGCTGACAGAGTAGCAAGTGCAGCGGGAGGGAAAATAGACACTGGCAGAAGACATGAGCCTTCTGGGTCAAAAACAACCGAGTTTGTTACTCACCACACAGCTGGCAGTGTGCCATTCATTTTTGCATCCTGTTAATTTGCTCCCCAATCCCCTTGGGAATTTTTTCCCGCAGAGTAGTGTGGGGAGATTTTGCACGAACAACAAATTCGTATCAAAACTGATGAATCCCAACTTGTAAGAGGACAGCTAGGAAACCCACTGATCTATCCTGAAGAGATGTGGGTTTTTTGTTATCCTAGTGGCAAAATGAATCTCTCCTGTGGCCTGGAGGGAGACTCTATCTCTGTTTCCAAGGCTGTTTGTTATACAAATATCCTTGAAAGGATAGTCTGAAACAAGTGCTCTTACGAAATGGGTAGAAATTGCAGGGAGAATTGTCCAACAATAAGTATACAGCATTTCTCCTCACCTTTCTTTTTCCTCTCTAGTTTTTATTCTAAATATTTATTTTATTTTTAGACAGAGGGGCAGGGAGGGAGAACGAGAAAGACAGAAACATCAGTGTGTGGTTGCCTTTCATGAACCCCCTACTGGGGACCTGGCCTGCAACCTAGGTATACTCCCTGACTGGGAATCAAACTAGCGAACCCTTGGTTCCCAGGCCGGCACTCAATCCACTGAGCCACAGCAGCCAGTACATTTCTCTTTAGTTTTATAATGTACTTAGGAATCAATATGACATAAAGATTTTACAGGTAATTGAAAATATATTCACAAAAGTTTATCTTAATTATTTGTGAATGTAACCTATAAGCATAAATTAAAAAAAAACAAAAAACAAATAAGTTACATGCCTCAAAGAAAAATACAATCTTCCATACCTTCTAGGGCTGCTATTTATAAAAACTTAAAATTTTTTATTTTGACTTTCTCATAACAATATGTTTTTATATATTTAAACTTCATTAATATTGATTATTTATTTAGTAATTCCAGGGTTTTAAGAAATAATCTATTTTTAAAATACTCATCTGAAAATATGTTTATTGATTTTACAGAGAGAGAAAGGGGGAAGGAGAGAGAAACACTGATGTGAGCGAGAAACATCTATTGCTTGCTTGTCTGCATGACTGACGGGGGATTGAACTCATGATCTTTTGGTGTACAGGACAATGGTCCAACCAACTGAGCCACCTGCCCAGGGCTGGGAATAATCTATTGATTGCTAGTATGATTAAAGATATACACTTAAAACCTGTACGATATTGTTAACTGATGTCAACCCAATAAACTTAATCAAAAACTTAGATTTTAAGGGTCTTCAGTAAACAAAGATATGTTTTATCTCTGTATGAGTTATTCCATCAATTTAATTAATAAAGTAGGTATCATTGCAAAAAAAATCCACCAAAGACAACACTGCCGAGCATTATGCTAAGCATGTTTTATCTACGAACACACTTAACGATAAGGGTACTATTAATGTGCATGTAAGGAAACAAAAGTATAGACACTCGGACTGAGGCCACGCAGCCTGCAGGGTCGACAGGAAATTCCGCCCAAGCCGTCTGGTTTCGTTGCTTGTGTTCTGACGCACTGTTATTCCACCGCCAGGTAAACTGCTGAGCTAAGTGTTAGTAACTCTGTTTTTGCTTTCCTTCGTCTTTTACCTCTTTATTTGGTTAAAGTTAGTAGTTGCTTTGCATTTTCCATTTTGTTAATTTTCTGGGTGCTCATTTCTATTTTTAAAAGATTTTATTTACTTATTTTTAGACAGAGGGGAAGGGAGGGAGAAAGAGAAGGACAGAAACATCAATGTGCGGTTGCCTCATGGGCGCCCCGCCGCTGGGAACCTGATCCGAGGCCCAGGCATGTGCCCTGACTGGGGCCCTTCAATTCTATTTTAATTCCCACATTGTGCTCTAATAGATTTCCCCAAAATAGACTTCAGATATACATTTTTTTTTTTCTTGTAGGCTTCCTTATCACAACTTTGCCCCTTTCTGAACTCTTGGCTCCCTGGCTGAGTGCAAATTTAACTTCATGGTATTTCTCCATCAGTCTCCGGGATGAACTTCTTTACCTTCTGAACATGCTCACCTCTTCTTTTGTTGTTTCATCATTTTGTGAGCACACACATCCTCCATGCCCTCCCATCATTTTGTGGGCACAATTCCCTCCATGCCATTGAACCCCTATTCAGGATTACAATCTATTAGTTTGCTTTTTAACCAGACATTGTGGAATGTATTTCAAAGATCGCTTATGTAGCTTTTATACGTGCCATACCTCTGTTCCCTGGTCATTTTTTAAATGTCTTGTTTCTATGTATTATAAATAGACATATAACATATATAGCTTATTGTTCTGCACTAAACATCTAATAATTAACTAAACAAAATTGCCTAGAAAAACAGAGTAAATTTGAAATATCTGAACATTTTTCTGTTGAAAGTTTAAGAATTAATGTGTCAGAAGAAAGTAGAATATATTTTATTGTGTTGCATTTCTTTTATTTGGATTTCTATCCATCTATTGATTCATCATTTGTTTTGTGACAAAGGCATCATGGAATTAGAGAAATGAGAAATTACTTAATGCACTTCAGGTGCTTTGTAAGAGACATTAAGCCACCAGTGAAATGGAGCTATGTGAAGGTCAGAACAAACATTCTTCAATTTGATAATCTATTAATACTTACAGTGCTGGGAGAAACCATTACATAAAGATATAAAAGTTTTTGAAAATGCCATTTGGTTTAGATGAAATTGCACTGACATATACTCTCGAATGATACATGGAGTCCTCTTCGAGGGGTATTTATGAGAGAGCTGTGAAATGTCATTATTTGCACACTAAGTTTTGTGTGATCTTTCAAGTACTCCACTTTTCCATTAAAATTAATTGGAGTATCCAGGCTCCACTTCCTGCAGTGGTAATGTCTGATGCTTTGCAGATTTTTTCTCACTTCTCAGTTGATAAAATAGATCTCTCTACATATAAAAACTCTTCCTTGGCTTATTTTTATTTTAGTTTCATGCTATTAAGCCAGTGTCAGGCCATGGGCATAGAATTTGAGAAATAGGACTTTTTTTGTATTCTAGAGAAAGATATGTGAGTGGTATACATATTTAATTTGAATTCTCTAGTAACTCACTAGTTTCTTAGAAAATACAAAATAAGAAATGTATTGAACGTCAACTTAATCTTCATTGAAGATTCATCTTTTCTTCAATAGCATATAAAATAATATTTTTGAAGGTCTTTCTTAGTCAAAGGCCTTCAAAATATTATGCCATTTAAATTTCACAACAATCTTGTAAATATATATTATTGCCATCATTAAAAAGTAATAACAATAGTGACATTCAGACAGGATAAGTAATTTACCAAAGTCAACACCTGAAAAATCAGGGAGGGAAAATTTAAATCCATCTCTCTTAATCCAATCCCATGATGTTTTTTACCACTCTACATCATAGTAACATTATAATTTGTTCTAAACATCTTAATAGATTTTATTTTTCAATGTTTAGCACAATGCTGTGATAGTTTTATTCATTTTTAATTTTTTTAAGATTTTATTTTTAGATAGAGGGGAAAGAGAGAGGGGGAAACATCAATGTGTGGTTGCCCCTTGTACACCCCCTACTGGAGACCTAGTCCACACCCAGGCATGTGCCCTGTCTGGGAATGGAACCTGCCACCCTTCGGTTCACAGGCCGGCACTCAATCATCTGAGCCACACCAGCCAAGGCAGGACTTCTTATATCTGGTGATAACTCCTCATTTTTTGAAGAAAAAAAAATGTGTCTTCAAATAGCCATGACTTGATGATTTCAGAGGAAAATAGCTATGTTTTATTGTCTGTTGCATTATATCACCATTTCCATTAGCAGAGTAGAATATGGTATCCAGCAAAATTTGGTTGAATTAATGAGTGACTGATCGATTTGCTCAAATAATTATGTTTTAAGAATTAGATTTTACCTCTACAATTAACGAGAATAAAAGCTCAACAAGATGGGGGTCAGAAAATATATTTATGTTTTATTCAGGTACTATGTCTTCAAAACATTTTGGTAGAATCTTGCTTGGTTCCTATTACAGAGAGAGAGAGAGAGAGAGAGAGATTGGGAACAGAGGGAGAAAATCTGTATTTTTGAAATGATGGTACATGCTGTACAGAAATTGAAAGGAAGAAATGTGGTGAGTGAAACCCTGGAGGGTGTAATTTTTAACGGAGAGGTCATTCACTTCATTGAGACTCAGGTGACATTTGAGTAAAGCTTCAAGGAGATGAGGGAGAGCACCATGTGGATATTTGATGAAGAGCATTTCAAGCAAAGGGCACATCAAAGGCAGGTATCCATCCTGTGAGCTAGGTAGAGACTGGCGGGAGATAACATCTAAGAGGTATCAGGAACCAGATCCCATAGGCTTTTACAGGCTGTTGAAAGCCCACAGGCACTAACTTTGTTGAGGTGGAAGTTGTTAAATGGTTTTCATAACAGAAGTGAAGGCAAAGTTCACAGGCACAGATGTAGCTTGTTGAATGGATTAGGCAATTGGGAGGTTGTGAAAGTTCTTTTCTGATGCTTCAGTTTACTCAATGAAATAAAAGGAAAGAAAATTGGCTGGCCCAGAGTAAGGAGAGAAAAATGTGGCTTCTTGGAGAAAAGGTAGTAGACTAATAATATGAGTAATGACTCAAGATGAATTGTCATTAAAATGACATCAGAGACTATGGTTGTATAGTTTTCACTAGTCAGGTCCCACGAGACTGAAGGAAAATCCTGAAAGATAAATTTAACTAGGATTGAGCTTTTCTAGAGGATTACACCGAAATGAACATGGAACAAATCAATTGGAAGTTTATACATTTTTTTAACTTATAAAAGTGGCAACTGAAATTAGGCTGGATAAGCATCATGTAAGATAGTTCTCTCTGCAAGGCCCACCCAACAGGTAAGGGGTTTCTTAACCAATTCCACACTTTCACATGGTGTGCATTCAGGGAAAAAAAAAAAAAAAAAAAGCTTTATTGAAGGAACATACAAGTCAGGAGTCAGGCCTCAGACTTCTCATCATAATCAAAAAGACATAAGCCGGGGCCAGGGTATGCTGATGAACGTAGGGCACGTGTTTGCAGTCCAGAAAAGAGAACACACCTCTGGTTTCTTTCTCTTCTCATAGTTCAAAAGGATAGTGATTTGTCAGTGTGGACAAATATACTAATGAGATAACTAACATCTTGGTTTATGCCCAAACTGCCCTGCTTCTCTGAACCTAGGAGCCTGCTGAGAGTTGGATTTAGGTGTATGCAATGGGTAGAATTATTAGTTATGTAGGAAACTAGTTTGGGGGTAACTGCTTTTGCTAGGAGAACTGAAATACTCCCTGATAGCTCATTGTCCAGGCAACCCTGATAAGTTTTCGTAGTCATATTTTGGAAACCCTGATTGTCCCATTACACAGAATAGTGAGGCGAGACTGTGATATACCAAAAATGTATGAACTAAAAGGTCAATACAGTTCAAAAACAATCCACTAAGAATAAATCTGGGAAACTCATTTTATCATTCAGTCTCAGATTGTTCCAGATGTATTCGGTACAAACAGAACATACATACTTACAAGTAAGCTAATCCTTTAATGTCCTAATTAGTCCTAATTTTTCAATACTAAAGGTATTCAGTAATTAGATAAATATGAATCAAAAGTTATCAACACATGAAAGAAAAGGAAACTGGCAATAACAGCAAGGAAACCAATATATAATTTTACACAGTGAATATTTACTGAGAAAGAAAAATGAAAATGTGCTGGGTGCAATACAGTAGGAAACAGGATTAATGATATTTAAATATCAAGGGTAAATGAGAGGCTGAGCATAAATGACAGCAAATTCTCACAGGCTACTGTAATTTTACAGTAAAATGAAATGATGAACTCTAAAGCAAGGGATTTGCACAAAAAAAGTCCCTTTCATTCATCTATTCCATTTTAATTTCAGAAGAACCTTTTTGATCTTTTTTGTATTTCTCTTTGTGAAATATTTAACTGCACCCAGGGATATAAAGCTGATGTTCCAGCAGAGTCAGAATGGAGCACAGTCTGTTAAAGTAATATCAAAGAACAATCGTGTTGGTTCTCTCCCTTTATCTCCTTCTCTTCCCCCTCCTTTTGCCTGTTCTTCCTCTCGCCCTTCCTACTTCACCTTTGAAGTTTGCAGTAAGTCTTGCCCTTATTTTTCTAGGGACGCAGGCATAGTATGCGTTGCCTTTTTGGCCACAAGCGTCAATCGGTGACTAAATAGTAATTGAACATTTTACATTTAATACAACTATGGAAGGAAATCACTTTGATTATATTCAGAACACCTTTGTTTAAAGTAAATACAGTGATTTGAATTGAAAAAAATATACAAGGAAAAATCATATAAGATATTGATTCAGTAAAGAATAATTTATTTGGAGGTCTGTGGGCTTTCACTTCTGTGCCCTCTGTAAGAAAGCAAATTGTATAGAGATTTTATAAACTAGACAGTATCATCTGTTTCATGCAAAGTAGTTTTTATTTTAAACTCAGCTATAGCCACACAATATAATCTATAAATATCCTTAATAAATTGAGTGACATTGTCCTATGTCTTGTGATTCAAACTTAACTTCCTATCATTACTTCTGTGAAGATAAGAAATAATATGTATAATTTACTGAAACATTTTTCTACATAATAATAACATAGAATTTAGACATACCTCATATCACTATATCCAAATGTCTACCTATTTATACTTGCTGCATATACTCTCCTGAACTTGTCTTTATTCAGGAAATAATATCCGTTTGTATTCACAAAGTAAGATATCATCCTAATTCCTTTCTTTGCCTCACACACCACATCCAATAAAAAGATGCTGATCAATTTTCTCAGAATCTGTCTAAATCCAGGGCAGTTCTCTTGATATCCATTGCCTGTGACATACTCCAAGTCACTCACTCAATTAATCTTCCCAGGTAAAAACTTCTCATTTTCCACTGCATATCACATCCTAATCATATACAATTTATTCTTTATTTTTAACATGTATGAACTTCTAAAATTGATTGGTCACTCAATATGTATTTTCCTGAATATACACTGATTGTTCATATACTATTATCAAAGTCCTTAATGTGATTTAATGTGCCTAAGAGAGGGCTACTTGGTCTGACCCTTGCTTAATTCTTCAGGAAGATCATTATTATTTTTTGCACAATGCACAATATTAGGTTGAATATTAACAGAACCCTAGAACATGAGAGACTGCAACATTAACGCAGATTGTTGACCTGGAGTTACAGTCAGTGTCTCCACTGAGTGTCCAAAAGGTACATTCTTTTCTAAATTTTTGTTCTTTCTTTCAAAGACAAAGTAATGTCAACTGACAGTTTCTTGAATACTGTGCTTGAACTATCAGAAACAAGCACAAATAAACCAGGAGACCATTTGTCAAAGAATATATGTGGTCAATAAATGTATTAAATTATTCTCAACTATCTAAAACTTCAAAAATGTAATTTGATATATAGAGAAATCTCTTGAAATAAAAACACTGGAAAAAACCTTAAGTATTTAGAATGTGCTGTTGGGAGGACAGCGAAGAATTAGAAGTATGCTTCATTGCTGAGAATAGTATAAATTAATCAAAATTTTGAAAAACAATTGACTGGTATTCCTTAAATGTTAAATCTGTGTTATTAGTGTTCAGCAATTTTCCTTAAAATATTTATTGGGTATAGACTAGAGCATGGCTTATATAGTGTCAATAGAGTCAATGCAGCATTTTTTACACTAGGAGAGCCATGCAAAAGCTCATGTGTTATTCAGTAGAGAAATGATTACATAAATCAGATCATATCCACACAATTGAATGTTAGGCAGTTATTGGAATAAAACAAGGCAGCTTATGTTTATTAACCTAAAAAATCTATCAATATGATACATGTGGGGGGAGATAAGGCAAAGTGCCAACTAGTATAAATAACATGCTTAACAATTTTGTAAGAAAATATATAAATCTTCTTGTGAAATGTGATTCCTATTTTGCACAGAAGCTATTCCTTCACAAAGGGATGTGTGACG
>PVKU01003175.1:0-190238 GCA_004027475.1 Anoura caudifer
TAGGATTATATCCTGGAAACCCTGAAACACCAATCCAAAGGATCCTATGCACCCCAATGTTCATAGCAGCACAATTTACAATAGCCAAGTGTTGGAAGCAACCTAGGTGCCCTTCAATAAATGAATGGATCAAGAAACTATGGTACATTTACACAATGGAATTCTATGCAGCAGAAAGAAAGAAGGAGCTCCTACCCTTTGGGACAGCATGGATGGAACTGGAGAGCATTATGCTAAGCGAAATAAGCCAGGAGGTGAGAGAAAAATACCATATGATCTCACCTTTAACAGGAACCTAATCAAAAAAACAAACAAGCCTAATATAACCAAAGACACTGAAATTGAGAACAAGAGAGGAGAGGGATAGGAATATCCAGGGAAAAGGGGAAGGGATTAGAGCAACAAGTATGAAAGACATATGGACAAAAGCTAGGGGTGGGTGGAAATGGGAGGGAGCTGGGGAGGGCTGGGACGGAGGGATGGGATGGGAGTAGAAAACAGAAAACTGTATAAGAACAACAATTAAAATAAAATTTAATTAAAAAATTAAAGGTAAGAATCCAGATGACCACAGAATAAATATATTTTCTTACTCTAAAAAAAAAAGAAGAAATGAAAACTGTGAAAGTATCATCAAATAAGATAGTGAGTCCAATCACAATCCATTGGCCCTATCTTCATTTTAAATTGAATGCTAAAAAAATAGAGTTCTAAAAATATTGTGAGTAATGACAGTGTCATTGAAATATATCTTAACTTTCCAAAGAGAATACTCAAAGGCTGAACTATTCAGATATGTAGGCTACAGAATGTTTGTTTAAATAATGGGTCTTCATATGACTTTCACAGATTTGTGAAAAAAAAAAAAAAAAAAACAGACTATCCACAGTAGAACACACAGGTTAATTGTTCAGATTATTGTAGCATGGGGGTTAGCCCTCATCACTTGTATTTGGCAAAAACTCATAGACAGGCACAGGAGTGTGAAAGCCCCAGAGTGAAAAAAGAGAAGGCTTAGGTGCTCTAATTGGATGTTGTTGGGAAACCTGGAGGTGGGCTACCTAGAAGCATTGAATCTTATGTGATTGGTTGGGGTACCATATTTGACTTTCTCTAATTGGTCCTGAGTTGGAAAAGGAAGATGAAAAATAGGAAAGCTAACAGTCATTGACCAGGTCCTACCCATTATGGGCCAATTGCTTCAGGGCTGCTGGGTCAGAGTTCTATGGACATGTGTGGATTAGTCATCATACATTCACATATTCCCCTGTGCTGAGGCAGGTCTCCAAAATTGGTATTGGGTGCTCAGAGATGCCCCTTTCCCTTAGCTTCTTTCATCATTCACTCAGACTTGAGGCTATGGGCACCTCATTAGACATCTCTGAAAGAAAAAACATGGCCCAGGAAATTTCTCCAGGTCTCAGCTTGACCTTGTACTTTGATCGGACTTGATGCTTTGACCTTGTGGCTCCCCATTCTGGACTGATCTAGTCACACTGCCTTATTGAGGTTGGATACTTCACCTCTTAATTCTGGACCTTGATTCTTACAGTGGAACTTCAGAGGAAATATCTTGTAGATCCTTCTACCTTACCTCTAATTATGCCCAGACCTTACCAACTTCACTTCCCAACCCATCCATCCATGAGGAATATCAGATAGGGTTAAGGCCATCTGAACTATTTCTTAGATGGTGCATGTTAAAAAAATCAACTTTTATAGTATGTAGTCCATGGAGATAAAAAGTGGGAGCCCCACTGTCAAAGAGAAAAATAAAAACACTGGGTCAGGGGCTGAGGAAACTATCAAGAATACCATAGAATTGCCCTCTGAGTACAACAATCAGAAATACCAAGACCATCCTTAGTCAATTTTCTCTAACACTAGCAAACTTGAATCCATACAGCAATTATGCTCTTTATTTTAATTTCTATGAAAATTTCCTAATTAAAATCCAGGCAACAAATTCAGAGTGGTATACCCAAGGGTGGTGTGAGAAAGAAGAAATGTGGTTAGGGAGGCCCCTCTGTCCAGAGGTCCATTGGCCTCATGTCTCCTGTGCTCTTGGATGTTACTTTGCTTTTCTTGTGAGATTTATTTTTTTTTTTTTGTAAATAGTATCATTTAACAAGCAAATCCTCATGCAGTCCAGGACCTACCTACTCTACATATTTGTTGACATCCTATTACCCATGATAAACTCCATTTAAGAAGGAAAGGGATTTTTGCTTTTTCTCAAAAGAAATAAACAGAACAAAGGAGAAGAGAAAAATAACAGACTGGGCTTGGACAGTGCTCTTTGCAGAGGTTTTAATCATCAGGATGCCTAGGGCTGGATGACTCCCTTATAAGCAATAAATTCCCAGTTGAGTCATTTTACAACTGAATTCTGTATTCTTCCTCTTTGCAGAAACCTAGGCACTTGATGATTTTAAAACTAACATTGATATTAATCCATGTTCCAGGCTTGCCCCTTACAGTCTGCAGAAAGAATGGGTGGACTGATTGGAAGGCCAAAAAAGCTCTTTTCTCACCAGTGATTTCTGCAGAGTCCAGACTATTGGTCCATTATATGATAAAAGTGACAAGTGCAGTGAATACTAGAAGAAATTATTGAAATTAATTCCTTTTTAAGGAAACATAAAATGAATTTGAGTCTAATGATCTAGGAGTGAAAGGAAAACTAGAAGTAAAAATAGAGTTGTGGGAGAAAAATAAAGCTCTGCATAAAGCTGTTTACATTAGTTAATATAATTCACTTATAAGATCTATTGGTAAGGTTAAAGATTGCAAGCTGCCACACACACCATCTTGAGAACACTCTGGGCCTCATGTGGTGAGTCACAGGCCCAGATTGGCTACCAGATTGGCTGGTGTCCTAAAGAAGCTTGGGAGCCCAGAATTTGGGGCTCAAGGGAAGGGATAGACTTGTTTATGCAGGAGCACACAACTCTTCTTTGAATTCCTCATTATCTCCCAAGATTCTCGACATGGCAAATAAAGGTAGCACAGTAAATGAGATTTAAAAAATATCCCTAGAAATATAAGTAGCAAGTAATCTGTGGATTTACAGTTTGGTCCCACTCACTATCCATTTCCTCATCCACCTCTCATCTCTGAGTTTTAACACCATTGATGATCCATGCCAGAATCAATAATTCACTACGGACTGTAAAATTTTGAACTTTTAATCATCATTTATTCAACATTTACTAGTTGGTATTCTATTAAAAAAAACTTCCAAAATGGAAGATGGCAGCAAGATAGGTAGGAGTGAAGTCCACTTCTCCCTGGGCATGGGTGAAATACCTACCTGATCTTCTGAGGAGCAGAGTTAACAGCCAGTGGTATCCCAGAATATATGAAGACTGGAGGCCAAAAATGTAGAGGACATAGAAAAATCAGATGGTAAGGAGAGTACTTCAGGACAATAAGGTCCCTGGGACCAGTGTGGGAACTAGGGTGGCTGCAGCCCCGGGCCTGGCACCTGCCAGGTGTGCCACAGGATTATTGGGAGAGAGTCAGGTCAGTGGCTCCCTCCCCTGCCAAACAAGGTTTAAGCAACATCAGGAGGGACCTGGATGCTTGAAGTGGCAGGGGGTGGGGGATAAGGACAAAGTGACAAACACACAGTGGCAGTGTGCACCCGCTGAGACTGTTGACGCCGGCTGGGAAGAGTTGGGCTGTGATGGACCCTGATCCAGTCAGTCCTGGGTCTGTTTAGAGAGTTGGGCAATGAGGGGAGAGGTGCTTGTTTGGAGTGACAGGCTTCAATAGGAGGAATTTTTCAAAAATGAAAAGAGAAAAATGAGGCACACAGCTGTTTGGGAAATTGTAAGTTATTGTGTATTTGTATTATTATTTTTCATTATTCTTACCTCTTTTATTTTACTAGTACTTTTGTATTTCTCTTCTTTCTGCTTAGTCTTCACCACTTACTTTGTTAAATTACATTGATTGGTTTCCCTTGTTCTATCTTTCATAGCAAATTTTTAATTTTCTGTCTTTCACTCCACTTGTGTTCCAAATAGCACACTGCTCTAGGTCCTGTACTTCCTATTATCATTATTCGGATGATTGTTGCTCCATTACTATTGTAAATAATTGCTGTTCCACACAATTGTAAATACTACACAGCACCCCTCCAGGATCTTAGCTCACTTCACTGTTTCCTGAACTTTATTAATCTGGTGGTTAACTCTATTCTCTCATACACTATACCTATTTTCTATCCTTTACTCTCACTTCACCTCATAATCTAACCTCCCACAAGCTCACTGCTATACAGATCCAACTCACAGTACTTGCCCCACTTAACAAGAGTCTTATCTTTTTTCCACCCTTTCTAAAAAGTGGCTAGTTGGGTGAAATGTCACTGTTAGCACTATACATATCTAAAGTATCTCCTATCTATTCTCTACTGGTTGGTACTTTAAATACCATTGACTATAATCCCATTGTGTTAAACCATTTTGCATTCCCACTGCAACAGATCACAAAAAAGAGTAGGCGGAAGCTGTGGACACCACTATACTTCCTGGAAGAGGAAACCCACCAGCAAATGAACCACCAAAAGATAACAAGGGAAGAAGGTGAATGAGGGAGTGGAAGCCACACTAACCTCAACACAGGGCCAATCTGGAAATACAACTAAATGGTGGAGAAATTACCCAGAACAAACAACTGAATAAGAGAGGGAAGGAAGCCTCAAAACCTCATACGCACAGAAGAATCATCTTCAACACAACCTGTTCACACCTGCGCAACAGAATATAAGATACAGTGGATGGAGTGACCCTCAGTTAACCAGATGGAGGGAGGGACCCACCAAAGAAAGATCCAAAGACATACAGATCAACATAAATGACAGCCCAATACCAGTGAACTCAGGAGATTTAGGAGTCTGCTCCACTGAATCTCACAGGTCTTCTACCAGAGTAGTTCACACCACAAGCCCAGACATCAGAACAGATCAATTTAAGAAGCAGATGCTAACAAGAAGAGTCTCACAAAAAATGGGAAGAAAAAGAAACAATTCCCAAATAAAATGAAAGGAGGAAGCCTCAGAAAGAATTTTAAAATAAATAGAAGCAAGTCAACTATCAGTATTGAGTTCAAAGCAATAGTTATCAGAAAGCTCAATGAGCTCACAGAGAATTACCAAAAATTACAGGGAAACTACAGTGAACTGACTGCAAAGTACATGAACAAGAAAAAGGAAATACAAACTATCAACAAGGGCCAAGAGGAAATGAAAGAATACAATTTCTGAACTGAAGAACATAGTAGAGAAAATCAAAATCAGGCTAGATGAAGCAGAAGATCAGATCAGCAAGCTGAAGGACAAGGTAGAAAAAAACACCCAGAAAGAACAAGAAAAGGAAAAAAGGCTCAGAAAGAAAGAAGAGGGGTTAAGGGAAATGCAGGACAACGTGAAACCTAATAATATCTGTATAATAGGGATAGCAGAAGGAGAAGAAGATCAAGGGATAGAAAACCTATTTGAAAAAGTTATAATAGAAAACTTCTCTAATCTGATATCAGAAAAAGTCACACAAATCTAGGAAACACAGAGAGTCCCAATCAAGAGGAACCCAAAGATACCCACTTCAAGACACATAATTAAAATGGTAAAATTCAAAGACAATGAGAGAATCCTAATGGCAGCAAGAGAGAAACAGAAAGTAACATACAAGGGAGCCCTGATAAGGTTAGCAGATGAGTTCTCAATGGAAACACTCCAAGCCACAAGGGAATGACAAGAAATATTCCAAGTAATGAAACCAGGGACCTGCAACCAAGACAACTTTATCCAGCAAGGATCCCAATTAAAACGAAAGGCCAAATAAGGAACTTCCTAGGCAAAAGAAGACTCAAAGAACATATCTTCTCCAAACCAGGTCTGTAATATATGCTAAAGGGTCTGCTTTAAGAACAGAAAGAAAAACAATGAGAGAGAGAAACACGGGTATGAAAAAATGGCAATGAATAAGTACCTATCAATAACAACCTTAAACATAAATGGATTAAATGCCCCCATCAAAAGCCATAGAATAGATGAATGGATAAGAACTCATGACCCACACATATGCTGCTTACAACAGATCCACCTCAATAAAAAAGAACTACACAAACTAAAGTGAAGGACTGGAATCAAATAACCCAAGCAAATAGACAGGAAAAAAAAAAAAAAGCCGATGTACCAATACCCGTATGAGACAAAATAGACTTTAAAAAAAGCCATAAAGAGAGACCCAGAATGTCAATTCATAATACTCAAGGGAAAAATCCACCAAGAACACAAAAACATTGTAAAAATGTATGCACCCAACATAGGAGCACCCAAGTACATAAAGAAAATCTTGGAGGACTTCAAGAAAGATATTGACAGCAAGACAGTTATGGGGGGATTATAGCATCCCACTGTCAAAAATGGGCAGATCTTCCAATCAAAATATCAACAAAGATATTGCAGCATTAAAAATACCCTAAATCAAATGGACTTAACTGTTATATACATAGAGAGCCTTTCATCCCCCAAAACCAAAATACATATTCTTTTCAAATGCGCATGGAACATTTTCAAAAATAGGCTACATGATAGGATGCGAAACAAGTCTCAACAAATTCAAGAAATTTGAAATTACATCAAGCATTTTCTCCAACCACAAGAAACTGAAACTAGAAACCAACCTCAAGGAAAAAACCCTAAAACATTCAAACTCATGGAGATTGAATAGCATGCTATTAAACAATGAATAGGTCAAGAATGAGATTAGGGAAGAAATCAAAAAGTTTCTGGAGACAAATGAAAATGAACTCACAACAACCCAGAACATATAGGACACAACCAAGGCAGTCCTGAGAGGGAAGTTTGTAGCAATATAGGCCTGCAAGAAAGAAAGAGGAAAAGAAAGAAAGAAAGAGGAAAAGAAGGAAGGAAGGAAGGAAGGAAGGAAGGAAGGAAGGAAGGAAGGAAGGAAGGAAGGAAAGAAGGAAGGAAGGAAGGAAAGAGGGAGGGAGGGAGGGAGAGAGGGAGGGAAGGAGGGAGGGAACATTTGAAGTAAACAACCTAACTGTATACCTACACAAACTCAAGGAACAACAGCAAACACAGGACAGAGCATGTAGAAAGATGGAAATAACCAAAATCAGAGCAGAATTAAATGGCATAGAGACTAAAAGCACAATTCTAAGGATCAATAAACAGGGGAGCTTGTTCTTGGAAAAGATAAACAAAATTTCACAAGCCTTTAAGTAGGCTCATCAAGATAAAAAGAGAGAGGACTTAAATAAACACAATCAGAAATGAAAGAGGAGAGATTACAACTGATACTACAGAAATAGAAAAGATTGTAAGAAATTGCTACAAAGAATTGTATGCCATGAAATTTGAAAACCTAGGCGAAATAGACAAAATTCTAGAAAAATATAATCTTCCAAAACTCAATGAAGAAGCAGAAGGCCTGAACAAACCAATAACAGCTGATGAAATTGAAGCAGTAATCAAAAAGCTTCCAACACACAAAAGTCCTGGACCGGATGGTTTCACAGGAGAATTTTACAAAGCATTTAAGGAACAGCTAACCCCTATTCTTCAGACTATTCCAAAAGACTCAAAATGATGGAAGACTCCCAAACTCTTTTTGTGAAGCCAGCATAATCCTAATCCCAAAACCAGATAAAGATATAACAAAGAAAGAATTTCCCAGGCCAATATTGCTGATAAACATAGGCACAGAAAATCCTCAACAAAATATTGGCAAACCACATCCAGCAATATGTTAAAAAGATCGTAGACCATGATCAAGTGGGATTCATCTCAGGGATGCAACGATGGTACAATATTCACAGATCAATAGATATAATACATCAGATAAACAAAAGCAAAGACAAAAATCACATTATCAATAGATGCAGAAAAAGCATTTGATAAGATAAAGGACCCATTTATAATTAAAAAACCTAGCAAAGTGGGAATAGAGGGAGCATTCCACAACACAGTAAAGGCCATATACGAGAGACCTACAGCCAACCTCAACTCAATGGGCAAAAACTAAAATCTTTCCCACTAAGATCAGGAACAAGATAAGGATGCCTGCTTTCACCACTCCTATTCATCATAGTATTAGAAGTCCTAGCCACAGCAAGAAGACAAGAAAAAAAAATAAAAACATCCATATTTGGAAGGAGGAAGCAAAACTCATTGTTTGGAGATGTCATGATAGTGTACATAGAAAATCCTATAGACTCCACTAGAAAACTACTTGAACTAATAAGTGAATTGGGTAAAACAGCAGCATATAAAATGAATATTCAGGAATCAAAAGCACTTTTGTACACCAGCAATGAAATATCAGAAGTACAAATCAGGGAAAAAATCCCATTTGATATAGCAAAAAGAAAAATATAGTACTTAGGAATAAACCAAACCAAGGAAGTAAAAGACCTGTACTCAGAAAACTACACAACACTGAAAAAACAAATTAAGGAAGACACACACACAAAATGGAAGCATAACATGTTCATGGATTGGAAGAATTAACATCATCAAAATGTCCATACTACCCAAAGCAATTTATAGATTCAATGCAATACCTATTAAAGTACCAATGGAATATTTCACAAATATAGAACAAACATTTCACAAATTTACATGGAACCATAAATGACCCCAAATAACAGGGAATTTTGAGAAAGAAGTACAAAGTAAGAAGAATCACAATACCTGTAGGAGACCAGTTTGTTTTAGTCTGGCAAATGTGACTCAGCTCTGTATGGAAAACCTACAGAAGCCAGGTGGTGGGCAGGAGCCAGATCTTCAAACTGAGTTTTCTTGTAGGAATCAGGCCTGGAAAATGCATACAGACTGTTATGGCTTGTTCTTGCTAAAATTCCATCACCCTGGTCTAAAACAACAAATGTGTATTTTCTGTCTTCAAGGTAATTTCCAAAGCCTGTGTGACTCTTACCAAGAATAGAGCTAATGGATTCATTGCCATTGCCCTTTGCATGTTATGATCATTTCCTTGATTGTACCTGAAATGTGGACAATAATATTCTATGTAATAGATAATAAATCCTTTGCTGATGTAAGACCTGAGAGAAACAATAAAAGCCTTTCTAGGCAAGGATCGGGTGCTCTCCTCTTGAGAGAGTGGCCGAGGCACTCACAGGTGCTCTCCCTTTGAGAGAGTAGCCATACCTGTTCTTTTTCCCCACAGGATTTCTGTCACCTATGCATTTGTTCTCGTCCCCAGCCACAACAGGCAGACTCTGCCCGTCGAAGTCCACCACAATACCTGATATCAAACTGTATTACAAGGCCTCTGTAATTAAACAGCCTAGTACTGGCATAAGAACAGATGCATAGACCAATGGAACAGAACAGAGAGCCCAGAAATAAACCCAAGTCTCTATGGTCAATTAATATTTGTCAAAGGGGGACAAAGCACAAAATGGAGTAAAAATAGCTCCTTCAACAAATGGTTTTGGGAGAGCTAGGAAGCTACATGCATAAAAATGAAATTCGTTCACCAACTTACACAGTGCACACAAAAAAGTTCAAGGGTAGGCAAAAGACTTAAATATGTCATGACACCATAAAAGTCCTAGAAGAAAATATCAGCAGGAAAATCTCATACATTCCACACAGTGACATCTTTACCAATATGTTCCCTAGAACAAGGGACATAAAGGAAAGATTAAACAAGTGGGACCACACTGAATTGAAAAGCTTCTGCGTGGCTAAGAAAAGAACATTTAAGAGGAAAGAGAACCAACTATATGGGAAAACATATCTGCCAATAATACCTCAGACAAGGGTTTGTTCTCCAAAGTATATACAGAACTCATACAACTCCACTCCAGGAAGACAAAAAACCCAATTAAAAAAATGGGCAAAAAACTTGAACAGACACTTCTCTAAGGAGGACATACAGAGTTCCTAGAGACATATGAAAAGATGCTCAGCAACACCAGCCCTCAGAGGGATGCAAATTATAACCATAATGATATACCACTTCACATTGTTGAAAATGGACATCATAAACAAATAAACAAACAAGTGTTGGAAAGGTTGTGGAGAAAAGGGAATCCTAGTGTACTGTTGTTGGGAATGCAGACTGGTGCAGCCACTGTGATAAACAGTATGGAATTTCTTCAGAAAACTAAAAATGAATCTGCCTTTTGACCCAGCAATTCCACTGCTGGGATTATATCCTAGGAACCCTGAAGCACCAATCCAAAAGAACTTATGCACCCCACTGTTTATAGCAGCATAATTTACAGTAATCAAGTGCTGGAAGCAATCAAAGTGCCCATCAGTAAATGAGTAGACCAAAAACTATGGTATATTTACACAATGGAATATTATGCAGCAGAGAGAAAGAAGGAGCTTCTACTCTTTGTGACAGCATGGATAGAACTGGAGAGCATTATGCTAAGTGCTAAATAAGCCAGGTGTTGAAGGACAAATACCATATGATATCACCTTTAACTGGAACATAATGAACACAAGAAAAAAAGCAAACAAATTATAACCAGAGACATTGAAATTAAGAACAATCTGACAACAACCAGAGGGGAGCAGGAGTGGACAATTAGAGAAGGGTTTTCAGGAACTACTATAAAGTACACATGGACAAAACCAAGTGTGGGTGGAAGGAAGGGAAGGAAGTGGGGATGGCTGGGATGGGGAGGAGTTGTGGGGGGAAAATGACTGTAATTGAATAATTACAACTGTAATTGAATAGCTATAAAATAATTTAAGAAAACTTCCTTTAGTAAAATTTACTTTTATCATGTGCTCCCTTTGTGACTAGCAAGTCATGTGTGGGCTGATTTTTTATTTTTTGACATTTGCTACAAATCAGTGGAATAACATTTGGAACACACTACACTTTCAAGTCAGTGTCTCTTTCTCCCTACCTTTTTTTAAACCATGGATGCAGAGTTAAGTACTTTACTTGTGTTATAATTTAATATCTGCTCATTTAACAAATATTTATTTAGTGCCTCTAATGTCCCAGTCACTGTTCCAGGGGCTTGGACTATATCAGTGAACAGAGAAAAATCACTACTATGTTACCAGAGGGGAGGTTGGAGTGGATAACGGGGGGAAAGGGGGAGGATCTTCAGGAACACTTATAAAGGACACATGGACAAAACCAAGGGGGGTGGGATCAGGGATGGGAGGTGGGGATGGCTTGGGGGGAGTTGTAGGGGGAAAATGGAGACAACCATACTTGAACAACAATATAAGAAAAAGAAAGGGAAAAGGGGGACAAATAAATCAATTTTATAATAAGAAGAATTTTAAAAATCACTACTGTGAACTGTACAAGAACAACAATTAAAATAAAATAATTTAAAAATCACTACTGTTATCATTAGCTTCATTTAATTTGAGAAAGGCACATAGCAAATATAATATAGTAGTAAAATAAAGGATTTCAGTGTCAGTAAGTGCTGTGGGAAAAAATAAGTAGGAAAATAGGAAAGAAGTTGGAACAGGCAAAACAGTGTTTACCGTTTTAAATAGGATTCACAAGATCCCTGAGAATGTGATATCTGAGTAAAGATTCTGAGAGTTAAGGATCTAAGTCATTCTGACATCTGGAAAAGAGCACTCCACTCAGAGAGAACAGCAGGTATCAAGGCCCTGAGGCAGGCATAAGCCTGGCTTATTTAAACAATAGCAAAGAATTCAGCAAGGTTGGAAGGAAGCTTACTCAGGATAGAAGTCAGAGAGGAGGAAAGGGCAGCAGATCCTATGGTATAGGTATTTCTTATAGGCCACTGTCAGGATTTTACAATAGCTTTTGCTTACAGCAATATGGGAAGCCACTGAGGATTTTAAGTAGAAGAGTAATATTATGTGACTTATATTTCAACAGAGTCTCTTTAGCTGCTGATAATTTCATCACTCAAAGAGAAGCCTGTTACTCCCTTCTTTTCTTTTTTACACAAGAAAATAATCAAGTTTCACTGAGGTTAATAAGTGATGTGTTCTAGGTCACCACTGATTAAGGAGCAAAGTCATAATTCAATCCAGACCTTTAACTATCTGTTCATAAAATAGAGCAAACTAACAGACCTTGCTGTTAAAGAACAAATGAGGTTGGTGGTTATCTGTGCTGAGGGATGACACCCTAAAGATGTGTTCTCCATTCTCTTCTCTGTCAACAAAAGCTTAGTATTAAGCAAAGCAATGCTATTAATCTCATTTTTTTTTCATTGGGGCATTTCATCTTTAAAAAAACTGACATTTCTAAAATCATGAATGCAATCAATTTAAGGCCATAGAGCATGTCTCTTAAAAAGACAGTTTCATGAGCTGTACAAAGTAATTGTGGTTTGTCAAGTTAGTAAATTCCTCCCCTTCAGCCTTCTGTCATTAATACCTTTTTTGGAGACACCATGCTTTTTTTTTTTTTTTTTTTTTTTTTTTTTTTTTTTTTTTTTTTTTTTTTTTTTTTTTTTTGACTTCTTGAAGCTTTTGATTGGGGAGAACTATTTCTTTACCAGAGGATCTGCATGTCAGCCCTGACCTCTTGGAACTGATAAGAGAATTTTGTCAACACTTTCTTTTCAGCCTCTCTGCTGGGGGCACAGGCTGCTGACCAAGAATTGCAATAGCATTTGGTAATTGGTAAGCTACACAGAATAATCCAGGAAAGGCCAAATTTTCAAAAAAAAAAAAAAAATCAAGTGACTATTGTGGTAAAAATATTTCTGTAGTCTTTTCTTCCTTACACTGGTTTATTTGAGAAAAATGAGCTTACTGGCATAATTAATAAAAAATTAACCATGTTCCCTTTTTGAAATAAAAACATAATCAATTCCATATTTGATAGTATATTGGAAGTGTAAGCATACTTTTCATACTGAAATTATATAAAGTTGAACACAATTTGTATCTATTACTGAGAATTTAATGCTAAGTGCTCTGTCTAGAGCAAGAACCCTTTATAAGTAGAAGAAGGGCCATATTCTGTTGTTTAGCTGGAATATGACAATGTAGATCTTATATCCCTCCACCGCCAAAATACCCATTCAGATGAGGAGCACAATCACATGACTCATGGCAGTGTGTCCTACTATGTAGTCAGAACCAAGGTAACAAAGTACACTCACCACAAGATCTTGTTTGGGGCTCATATGAGCCCATGAAGGGACTACTAATTCCTCTTTTTCACAGGCAGAGCAGCAGGGCCAGAGAAGTGAACAACTTGTCTTAGGATGCTCAGCAAATAAGAGGAAGAGTTTGTATTCTAACTCAGGCCTTCTGAGTCTACAGCCCAAGCACTTTGGGCACATGCACTGTTAGTGTGGCATTGCTATAGTTCTGATTTAACAAAGCAAACTGCCAATCACCCCCTATGATCCTACTCAGGTGTATTTTGGTTGTTGAGAGTGAATTTGGTGGCCTGCACAACTGTTTCCTATGTCTGAAATGGTGCTCAGGACTAAATCCCACCCTGGGGAGACTAGTGAATTGAAAGTTGCAATTGGAGCCTACCTGGAGAATGTAGTAGGTCTCAGTCTTAATGACTTAGCTCACCATCCAACTATAAAGGTTTTCTGATGCAGACCCTGGCTCATGGGGTCCACCACATTGTGGATGAGACAAGACAAACTCACACAGACTACCTAGTCCTGTGGAGGAAAAGGGATGGTGAGGCTGCTCTCTCAAGAGGAGAAAAGGCCTCAGAGCACCTCGGCCAGTCTCTTAAGAGTAGAGCACCCTGACCCTTGCCTTGACAAGCTTTTATTGCTTTTCTGGGCACGTTACATGATGGTCCTCATTTACTACTTGCAGGTTTGCTTTAGTTGGTTTCCTTTTACAGAAAACAAAGGAGAGGATGATGCTAATCACATCACAGAAGGATATTTGCAAACGCAAAGGGAAAAGTGGTTGAACTGGTTACACTCATCCTTGGAAGGTTTACTATGGATTTTAGGAATTTACTTTAAAGATATTCAGTAAACATTTGCTGCCTCAATTCAGGGTGAGGCAGTTTTAGCAAGAAGCAAATCTCACAGCAGTCTAGGTACAATGCAGGCCTGATTCCCCATGGGAGAAGCTATCTGTGGGCATGGGTCCTGTCTTGGCCCATGCCATGCAGAATGATCTCCTATAGTTTTCTACAAATCTGTTGCTTTTCAACACCACTTTAATCATTTTTCTGAATTATTCTCTGGAAAAAAAGTGTTCAGTTATCAAGTGTTTATTTTATACTGCCACTTTAATATTCTTACTTTGGAAATTGAGAATGCCCTTAGCAAAGAAAAAACTGGATATCCCATAACAATAAAAAAATAAAATGTTGTTTACTACACAATTTTCTAACCTTGTTTTCTCTTGTGATCTGTACTAACATTTTGGAAACTCTAATTCCATGCTTTGGCAACTATACCAGAGACTCTCTTCTAGAATACAAGCTTCTTTGGAAGATAACTTTTAGTTTCTTTTGTTTATTACTAAGTGTGCCTACTGTATAAAACTGGTCATTGAATGTCATTTGAATGAATATGTAGAACCTTCTCCTTAATTTTAGCCCTGGTCTTCTAATGTTTAAATAAACACCTCAAATGGAAATATTCCATAACAAATAACTTAAATTTCAATAGAACAAAACCCACACTGATAGATACATGTATGTCAAAATCTTCAAATCAAATGACTAAAATGTTTTCTATACTTCTTATAATATTAAAAGATAAAGGCAGCACCAGAAAGATGGAGCTCCTACCCTTTGCAACATCATAGATGGAATTGGAGAGCATTATGTTAAGTTAAATAAGCCAGATAGTGAGGGACAAATACCATATGATCTCACCTTTAATTGGAACCTAATCGACCAAACAAATAAACAAGCAAAATATAACCAGAGACATTGAAACTAAGAATAATCTGACAGAAACCAGAGGGGAGATGGGAGGGGTAATGGTGGGAAAGGGGGAAAGGTCTTCAGGAACAACTATGAGGGACACATGGACAAAACCGAGGGATGGTGGAAGCAGGGGAGGATGGTGGGAATGGCTGGGGGTGGGGGTGGTGCAGGGGTGAATGCAGACAACTGTAATTGAACAACAATAAAATGATTTTTAAAAAGGCAAAGGCTGTAGTTAACTAGCTAAAGACAAAACTCACATACCAAAAATAAGTTTTTTTTTTTCATATGATATGTCTACAACACACCCAAAACTTTGGAAGAAAAGTGGAAACTTTGATCATTCTGATACCCTGCACCAAGAATCTTTATATTGAAACCATTTGTTTGACTGGCAGTTGTTCACACATCATACCAATTCTGGGTCTAAGGAGGACTTCATTGCCCAAAACCTTACATGGAAATAAAAATGGTAATATATTTCCCCTTCTTAAAATGAGTGTTGTGAGAAATCAGAATGTTTTTAAAGAAGTCAGCATAGAATTTTCAACCAAGATGGAGGTGTAGGTAAATACACCTTGCCTCCTTACACAATTAAAAGAAGGACAACAAAAAAGTAAAAAAAAAAATTAACCATAACTGCCAGAAAATTGAACTGTATGGAAGTCTGACAACTAAGGAATTAAAGAAGCAACATTCATCCTGACTGATAGGAAAGGTGGAGAAGGGCAGCCAGGGCTTAGAGGACACAGAGAAGGTGGCAGTGGAGGCCTGGGCAGATGAGTTGGCAGCTGGTGGTCCCACATTTACTTGAGAATAAACTGGGAGGAACAACTGGGGAGCAAGACAGACTGCACAACCCAGAGTTCCAGCATGGGAAAAGAAAGCCTCAAAACCTCTTTCTACAAAAATCTGTGGGGGTTGTGGCAGCAGGAGAAACTCCCAGCCTCACAGAAGAGCTTGTTGGAGAGACCCACAGGGTCCTAGAACATACCCAAGCTGACCCACCCAGGAATCAGCACCAGAAGAGCCCAATTTGCTTGTGGGTAGTGGGAGAGGTGACTGAGAGGTGGCCAAAGGTGAGCAAGCCTTCTTTCTTGGACCTGTCATCCACATACAGTACCACAACACAGTGAAATGTGTTGCCCAACCTGGCAGATACCAAAAACTCTGCCCCTTAAAACAAAACAGGTGCACTGAGACAAAGAAATATGACCCAAATGAAAGAAAAGATTAAAACTCCAGAAACAGCTAAGCAACAAAGAGCTAGCCAACCTATCAGATGAAGAGTTCAAAACACTAGTAATCAGGATACTCACAGAAATGGTTGAGTATGGTTGCAAAATAGAAGAAAAAGTGAAGGCTATGCAAAGTGAAATAAAGCAAAATATACAGGGAATCAACAATGAAGGGAAAGAAATCAATGATTTGGAGCAGAAGGGAGAAATAAACTCAACTGGAACAGAATGAAGAAACAAAAATTCAAAAAAGTGAGAAGAGGCTTAGGAACTTCTGAGACAACTTTAAATGTTCCAACATCCTAATCACAGGGTGCCAGAAGGAGAAGAGGAAGAACAAGAAATTGAAAACATTTGAAAATCTAATGAAGGAGACCTTCCCTAATCTGATAAAGGAAATACACTTCCAGGAAGTTCAGGAAGCTCAGAGAGTCCCCAAAAAGTTGGACCCAAGGAAGCACACACAAAGGCACATCATAATTATGTTATCCAAGATTAAAGAGAATCTTAAAACAGCAAGAGAAAAGGAGACAGTTACCTACAGAGGAGTGCCTATAAGACAGACTATCAGCTGATTTCTCAAAAGAAACCTTATAGGCAAGAAGGAGCTGGAAAGAAGTATTCAGTCATGAAAGGCAAGGACCTTCATCCAAGATTATTCTATCTAGCAAAGCTATCATTTATGCCCTACTAATGGAAGGGCAGATAAAGTACTTCCCAGATAAGGTCAAGGTAAAGAACTTTGTCATCACCAAGTCCTTATATGAAATGTTGAAGGGACTCACCTAAGGAAAAGAAGATGACCAAAACTATGAACAGTAAATTAACAATAAACTTACAACTATCAACAACTGAACCTAAAGAAAAACAAAAACAAATTAAGCAAACAACTAGGATAGGAACAGAATCACAGAAATGGTGATCATATGGAAGGTTATCAATGGAGAGAGAAAAAGGGTCCAATAGGAGAAATGGTACAGGAAATAAGAAGAATAAATGGTAGGTACAGAATAGATGGGGGAATGTTAAGAATACTACAGGAAATGTAGAAGCCAGAGAACTTATGTGTATGACCCATACACATGAACTAAGGTGGTGGGGAATGCTGGTGGGAGAGGGGGTTCAGGTTGGAGGGAAATAAAGGGGAAAATGGGACAACTTTAATAGCATAGTCAATGAAATATACTCAAAAAGAAAAGAAAAGAAAACAGCATAAACTACCCAGTACCACAATCTGGTTGATTCAACCTCATTGACAAGAGATATTTTTGAAAGTATATAACATTTTAGAGTTTAAAGCAAAGTAGGCCTTGGAGAACATTCAGCTCAGTGCCTCTATCTGATGAATGAGTAAAGAGACTCAAAGTAATTAAGAGACTTTCCCAAGTAATGTAGCTTGTACTCACAGTGTTGGACTAAATTAAAATTCTGTGTTTCAATATTTTCCCCACAACACCGCTGTCTCTCTCACCATATGACCTTTCCAACAGTTGTCTTTTATATGTGGACTTCAGATAATCAGGAAAGTACTTGAGATGAAAATCTCAGAAGTAGGAGGCCCCTAGAGACTGTGTAATTCTACCCCCTGCAGAGATCAAGTATTAGCAGCAAGGATAATTATCCAGTGAATTCAGGATTCTTTAATGTAGCACTTTCTAAAAATAACTTTCTGTAATGTCTAATATGGTAGCTATTAAGCACTTGAAATGTGGTTAGTGTAACCAAAGAACTGAGTTTCAATATTAATTATAATTTAAATAGGGGCAGGTGGCTAATGACTACAATGTTGCACAGCACAACTTTAGAGAACTAATCTAAATATATTCTACTCACTGAGCATGTTGCACCATCCTCTACTAGGATTTGCTTATACTAAAACTACCAAAATATACCACTTGTTATAGCATTGCATGAAAATATGTATTTTGTTATCACCAGGAGTTCAAGATGAAGAAAAAGAGAAAATCCATCTACATTTGTGATCATACAAATAACACTAGATCCAATGTAAAAGTCATCGCAAGTAATAATTTTTTTTCTGATAAATCTATTTTTACAGCAATCCTGGTAAGGAAATAAAGCCATGAGAATATGTAATAGTTATATATAACCCTTTTGTATTTTATTTTTTATGTGTTCATATGATCTCTAAAATAAATGTTTTACAGATTATTCCTAAGTATAACATCTAAATAATATGTAAATCTAATGTCTTAACCTCCTTTTCCTTAACTCCTTCCAGAGACATTTCAATCAGATCATTAAGAAAATAGCCAAGGAATTTGCTATCTTCTGCAATGTATTGTCTCAGAAGGTAACCGAAACATTTCAACTTTCCCACCAGCAAGCTGTGTCCTTTATCCAATTACTTTCATGTGTCTGATTTGATGCCAATATCATGCTGTTTTGATTAGTACAGTCTTATAGTATAGTTTGATATTAGATGGTGTTTGATTCCTCCAACTTTATTCTTCTTTCTTAGAGTCACTATTGTTATGGGGCCTTCTGTAATTCCATATAAATTTTTCAAATATTTGTACTAGTTCTGTGAAATATGTCATTGGTATCTTGATAGGAATTGTGTTGAATCTGTAGTTTGCTTTGGGTGGTATGGACATTTTAATGATGTTAATTCTTTCTATCCATGAACACAGTATGTGCTTCCACTTATTTGTATCTTATTCTTATTTTCTTAATTTCCCTTTCTGTTAGTTTGTTAATGGCATATAAAATGTAACTGATTTCTGGATATCAATTTTATATCATGATGCTTTGCTGAATTCATTTTTCAGTTCTAGTAGTGTCTTGGTAGAATCTTTGGGGTTTTCTTTGTACAGTATCATGTCATCTGCAAATGATAACAGATTTGACCACCTTATTACATTGCACCCAAGAATAAAATAAAAATGAATTAAACACTTAAATGTTAGCAGGGATCCATAAAAATTATAAAAGAAAACATAGAAAGCAAAATCTCAGACATTGTTTGTAGCAATATTTTATAAGATATATTTGTTTCCTTTACCAGACGAAGGAAACAAAAGAAACAATAAACAAATAGGAGTCTGTCAGACTTAGAAGTTTTGCACAGCAAAGGAAATCACCAACAAAATAAAAGACAACCCACAGAATGGGAGTGCATATTCACCAATACTCTGATAAGGGGTTAATATAAAAATATATAAAGAACTTACTAAACTCTACACCAAAAAAACCAAACAACCTAATTAAAAATGGGAGGTGGGTGTGGTGGGGGATAGTGGTGGTGGGAAAGTAGACACAACTCTACTTGAACAACAACAAAAAAATAAATTAAAATGGGCAAAGGATATGAACAGACACTTCTCCAAAGAAGACATACAGGTGTCCAATAAACATATGAAAACATGCTCAACATTACTAATCATTGGAGAAATGCAAATTAAATACACAATGAGATATTATATCACACCTGTCAGAATGGCTATTATCAATATATAAACAAACAACAAGTGCTGGTGAGAATGTGGAGAAAAGGAACGCTTTTGTACTTTCAGTGATAATGCAGACTGGTGCATTTACTGTGGAAAGCAATATAGAGATACCTAAAAAAAATTAAAAATAAATCTGCTTTTTGGACTTATGATACCACTTCCAGGAATATATCTGGATGAACCCAAAACACTAATTCAAAAGAACATAAGCACTCCTATGTTCATTGAAGCATTATTTATAAGTATTATTTATAATCATACTTGCCAAGATATGGAAGCAGCCCAAGTGTCCATCAGTAGATAAATGGGTAAACCAATTATGGGACATATACACAATGGCATACTACTGGGCCATAAAAAAAGATAATTTTACCCTTTGCGATAGTATGGGTGGACTGGGAGAACAGTATGGTAAGTGAAGTAAGCCAGTCAGAGAAAGACAAATACCATATTATTTCACTTGTATTTGGAATTTAATGAACAAACTGAACTAACAAGGAAAACAGGGACAGACTTATAGATGGAGAGCAAGGTGAAGGCTACTGGTAGGGGGAAGATGAGGGGAGGAGGGATTAAGCAAAAATGAAAAAGGATTCATGGACTTGGACAACAGTGTGGGGACTGCTTGAGGGAGGGTGGTGTAAGGGGACTAAATGGTAATGGAAAAATACAATAAAAATTCAATCAAAATAGAATAAAATGAAATGAAATTTCAAGATTTGTCCTACTATCTAACTTTGTGTAAAATCTTTTCTTGATAATGGTGAGGGTCACAAGCTGGGAATCTGAAGGGAAGCTACAGATTTTGTCTCTAGAGAATTTATGGAAAAAACTGTCTCAGAAACAATCTGACCAAAGAGAGGAGGGATCAGATTGCTCTAGATGCAGTGCCTATGAGCACAGAAAACTGCTTATGGGCCTTTTTTTTTTTTTTGACACTTAGGAAAAAGAACAGAGCAAATGGTAACAAAACTTCTATAAGTTGAAACACTCTTTGATGTGATCCATTATAGGAAATGGGGAAATCATACAAAAATTATTTTTAAAAGTTTTGTTACATTATTAATGTGTTTGATTCAAATCAATATTCTTTTTTCAAAATTTAAAAAGATTTTATTTCTTTATTTTTAGACAGATGGAAGAGAGGGAGAAAGGGAGAGAAATATCAATGTGCGGTTGCCTCTCCTGTGCCTGCTGGTGGGGTCTTGGCCCACAACCCAGACACGTACCTTGACTGAGAATCAAACCAGCAACCCTTTCATTCATAGACCAGTGCTCAATCCACTGAGCCACACCACCCAGGCCCAATCCAGATTCTTAATATTAAAAGAAATCTGTGTGTGTGTGTGTGTGTGTGTGTGTGTGTGTGTGTGTGTGTGTGTAGATGAGTACCAATAGATGGATACAGGTATTTGAATACTGTCATGTCAAATCATTGACTCCAGTTTTCAGATATTCTAGCAGGGAATATTATTTTCCCTAATCAAGCAACAGAGATGTGTATTTGAATATTTTACTGATTAGTGAATACAGATCAATACTTCTAATAATCAGGCACAAAATACCTTCTTGGTTCAATGTGAGGCCTCATAGTACATAAGGTCTGTCCAACCATGCAATGTGAAAAATAAAGACTCTTATTGAAGAAGATACAAGAAACATTGTACATAAGACAATGACTCCTTAGTTCCCTTCCAAGTAGGCTCCTTGGGACCTCACACAGTTCTCCCAATTGCCATCAGCTGCCCCACTGTATTTTTCCTAAATCTCATCAACAGTCTGAAATCTCTTCCCTTTTAAAGGTGATTTTAGTTTTGGGAAAATCCAGAAGTCATGGGTCACCAAATCTTGGGTGTAAGGGGCCTGAGTCACCTGAGAGATTTCATGTTTCTGCATGAGACATGATGCATGAGTGAGTGTATTGTCATGATGAAGTTGCCAGTAACCAGTTGCCCATAGCTGCAGCCTTCTGAGTCATCTGAATAGTTTCCATGGAGGAATGTTCAAGCTTAATGCAAAACTTGGAGCAGATTCATTGCTTTACTCAGTCATTTTGAATGGGATGGTCATGCAGTATACAAACTCACTCAATGACATCTACTGCCCCCACTGACTCGTACAGTGAAGTCATCACTGTTCACACATGTGCATTCCATTCCACTCTCCTTGGCTGCCAGGTTACATTGATGTCATGCAAAACATTGTTATATTAACAGTGGTTGGACTTTTTCTGAACAGACCTTGTATGATAGCAGCTGCTTTGAAATGTAACTAATTTTATGAAATATAATCCTTTCACATTTTGTTTTGTTGACAATTAAACTAGGCATCCATCAGAAAAGTGTCAATGGAACACTTTTCTCAGAAGCATATGCTTCATTTAGCCAAGAAAGAAGAAGAAAATGATCAATGTATATATGTGTATATGAATCACTTAATTAGAAAAATATACAGATCTTTCTTTTCCATAACCATGAGACCTGAGATTTTCTCAAAGGAAATGTTCTAACATTAGAAAGAGAATACATAGTTCAAAAAGCCCATGTTTTCAATTTGTGGTCATATGATTTAAATTATCTAGGTGTTTATGAATGGTGCTAAATAAGGAGATTAATTTAGGCAGAAGAGTCATTTAAGTTGAGAAAAATCATGTTTAATCCCTTAGCTCAGGTTGATTGTGCTTTTTAAAGGCATATAGCTTCAGCTAACAAAATTTTCCATGATATGAAGGCCCAAAGTCTGCTTCTAAATTTGTTGGCTGATAATAACAATGGAAATTTGTTAAGCTCCTGGCTCCAGGCCCAGCCTCTCTGAGCATCTTCCAGAATTAGGGACTTGTCAGTTACTTTCTCTTTATGTTGCCAGTGTGCTTGCCTCCTATTTGGAGGTCACTCTCTCTATTCCTGGCATACCACATATTTGTTACATTACTATAAGATAGAAACAAAAGGGCCAGGGCACTGGAAATTCTTTCCTTGCATGATAAGTATTCCTTGGTTTTTATCCCAGAATAAGGGATGGAGTGGGTCTGAGGAGAACCATGAGAAAGATATGGTTAGATATAAGGGGTTGGAAATTGGAATACTTACTAGATATTTGATGATATTATAGAATTCTAATTTTTAAGGCACTATAGTTGAAATACTTATGTTTTTATAAAGAGTCTTATGTTATAGAAATACATTAATTATTTTAGATGAAATTATATGTCTCTAATTTGTTTCCAAATAATATATAGTTAGTTAGAAAGTAGATGGGGAGCTTGGATGAGAGAACATTGGCCATGAATTGATAATTGTTGAAGGTGATTGATGGATACATTCAGGTTCATTCAATTATTTTGTTTACTTTTACATAATAGTTGACATTATCCATGATACAAACTAAAATAAATAAAATAAAAATAGAGGAAGTTAGGGTGGGAGTCTAAGAATCTCTTAGAATCTGGCTTTTACCTTTATTCAGTATTTATAAAACAGCATTTTGAGTGCTCTATGCTGTGCTCTTAGTGTTATATCAGACTCTGGTGGTTATATATTGCATCATTCTCTGTTCTATCAAATATGCTGAGTGAAATTCATAGGCTGAATAACTCCTCTCTAGATGGCTTAGAGCATGGTTGGACCTCCATGTCCCATACTCACAAGGCTAAAATGCCCTGAGTCATTTCTCCATGTCCCCTAAACACAGTAAAAATGGATTAGCTGCATAGATATAGCTCCAGATGCATACAAGTGGTCTTTAAATTCCACTTATTTTAATTTTCAACCCACCATAGGTAGCCAGATAATGGCAGGAAGCCTTTCTCTCAGTGACCGCACAGCAGCCTTCCTTCCTCCTAGGTCTGTTAATACGGTTTCAGTTCTCATTCACCCCATGTTCTAAACGCCTCCCTTTTTAGGACCTCCTGGGATTGGCCTGTGTCCTTTTCTACCCTAGTAGTTATTTTGACTACCACAGCATGGACCCCATTCTTAAGCAGGCTGAGCATTGTCAGGCAAAATCTTGAGCCACAGCCCCAGACATAGGCTTCTTGGTGTATTGTACCTAATTCTGCAGGTATAAGACATTCTCCTTCCTCAGGACAGGCAACTGCTGTGAGACTCATTTTGAAAATCAAATGTTAGCCTCATCTTGGATAACAGAGTGGGCTTCAGATTTTGACGTCAAAAGTTCTTACAAGAAACACAACAGACACCAACTGAACCAAATCATTTAAGTTAAAATCACAAGTAATAAAACATAGCAACATTTACTTCCAGACATAAAGCACTGAGATATATCATTTCTGGAATATTCTTGCAAATATATAACCTCAATCTAATCATTAGAAGACATAAGGCAAACCCAAACTGAAGGACATTATACAAAATAACTGATCAGCATCATTTGGGTGTCAATATTCTTGGTTCCCCCAAGAGAACTAGAAGAGTTGACAACAAGATGTGAGATGAAATCCTGAATTGGATTTTGGATCAAAATGAGAATATTAGTGGAAAAAACTGATAAAATCCAAATAAAGTCTGTAATTTGGTTAATAATATTAAGCCAGTGTTACTTTCTTTTGATAATTGTCCTATAATTATATAAGGTATTAACTTTAGGGGAAGTAGACTGAAGAAAACTTAGGGATTATAGTATTTTTGTAATAGTTTTCTAAGTCTAAACTTGTTTCAAATAACAATTTAAATAAATACAACAGACAGACAAACTCAAAAGCTCCTATGAATTACTCTGGGCCCTAGTGCAATATTTTCCTCTTTGGTTTGTCCTGAGGCACTTGTACCTGAACACCCCAAGGAGAAATTCCTTAGATAAAAGGAAGAGAAAAGTATGTTATGAGGATAAATTGTCATTAGGAAGGTTCTAGCCAAGATGGAGGCATAGGTAGAAATGCTTTGCTTCCTCACTCAACCAAAAGAAGGATAACAACCAATTTAAAATCAATAAACAACCAGAAGTGCCAGAAAAACAAATTGCATGGAACTCTGACAGCCAAGGAGTAAAAGAAACATTCACACAGACTGGTAGGAGGGGATGTAGGAAGGGCGGAGATGGAGATGGGCAGCTGAGGAGAGTGGACCCAGGAAAAAGCAGCAGACTGCATGGGCAAGGCAAGGTGGGCTAAACAGGAAACTAAAGACTCAAAATTAGCTGTAAAATACTGTGGTGGTTTAAATGGCAGGAGAAACTCCCAGTCTCATGGAAGACTTCATTGGAAAGTGTGGCTAGAGGGAGCAAGTGAGTGGTATTGCTCGCTCCCTGACCTTTCCCCTCCACACAGAGCCACAAGGCAGCACATGAGTTGCCCTTTCCTGGAATTTACCTAAGGCTCTTCCCCCTTACAATATAACAGTTGTGCCCTGTGGGTGTACTTTGCACTCAGAGCCCCCCTGGCCACCATCAGCCATGGATGAGAATAAGACTATCAAGACATGATCTGCTTGGGGAGGAGAGGTGGCTAATCTCTCAAAGGAGAAGGACCAGGAGCCCCTTCCTCAATGGCTTTTATTAGGTTCATAATACACAGGAATACAGGTAAAGCTCATCAATCATTGTCAGGTGGCAAGGATCAAACAATACATAACATTTCAAAGAACTCTGAGAGCTTAATCTGAGTCAGGGTCTTTCAGCTAAGGGGTAACAAAACTTTGGGAGACAATCTCATTTCCTCCTTGGAACCTTATCATTTAAATGAGAGCACTCTTAGCAAAGCAATTTTTACAGGACTTTATGAGTTCTTTCTTATGCCCAATCACCTGGAGAGCCTGCCCTAGCCAGCACAGTGCTGCACCACACTCTGTTAATGTTTCAGGCTTAAGTTGAGCAGAGCCAGGAAGGCAAGAGATAAGGAAAACTTCTCCCAGATGGAACGAGGACTCAGGCTATATCAGGATACCGGTGTGGGGGGCAAGGTTCCATAACCCCATCTTTGCTGCAGCCCCCCAGTTCTTCCTTGAGGGCCTTCCAAGTGGTCGTGCCTATCTTAGGCAACCCCTCCCTTGAGGGAATCTTACCCATCATTGGCTAACTGACCGAGCATTGGGGGCCAGATATGGATGAAGCAGAAGTGGGGCTCCTGCCAGGAAGATAAACTTTGTCACCTTAGTGGCTTACAGTCCCAAGGTCACTCACTCAGCCTTAGTCATGGGGGCGTTACAACTCTTGAAACCAGGCAGGGTAGTTCTCAACAGTGCCCAGATAAAGAAACGTAGCCCAAATGAAAGCACAGATCAAAACTCCAGATAAAAGAGCTAAGTGATGAGGAGATAGACAGCCTATCTGAAGCATAGCTCTAAATACTGATAATCAGTATGCTCTCAGAACTGACTGAGCCTGGTAGCAAAATGAAGGAAGAAACAAAGGCTACGCAAAGTGAAATAAAGTGATGTATACAGGAAACAAACCATTAAGGAAAGGAAACTGCTACTCAAATCAATTTGGAACAAATGGAAGAAATAAAAATCCAACCAGAACAGACTGGAGAAACAAGAATTTTTAAAAAATGAGGAAAGGCTTAGGAACTTCTGGGACAGCTTTACGCACTCCAAAATCTGAATCATAAGGGTGCCAGAAAAAGAAGAACAAGAGCAAGAAATCAAACACATATTTGAAAAAATAATGAAGGAAAAAAATCCCCCAACCTGGCAAAGGAAATAGACTTTCAGGAAGTCCAGGAAGCTCAGAGAGTCCCAAAGAAAATGGACCCAAGGAAGCACACACCAAGGTACATCATTAAGTTCTCCAAGATTAAAGATAAAGAAAATCTTAAAAGCAGCTAGAGGAAAGGAGAGAGTTACCTACAAAGGAGTGCCCATAAGACTATCAGCTGATTTCTCAAAAGCAACTTTTCAGGCAAGAAGGGGCTGGAAAGAGGTATTCCAAGTCATAAAAGGCAAGGTCCTACATCTAAGATTACTCTATCCGGCAAAGCTATCATTTAGAATGGAAGGGCAGGTAAAGTGATTCCCATATAAGGTAAAATTAAAGGAGTTCATAATTACTAAGCCCTTATTATATGAAATGTTAAAGGAGCTTATCTAAGAAGTAGAAGATCAAAAACTATGAACAGCAAAATGACAACAAAGCCACAACTATCAACAACAGAACCTAAAAAAAAAAAAAAACAACTAAACAAATTAGAACAGGAACATTATCACAGAAATGGAGAGTACATGGAGGGTTTTCAGTGGGGAGAAGGAGGGGAATAATGGGGTGTAAAGGTACAAGGCATAAGAAGCATAAATGGTAAGCATAAAATAGCTGGGTGGAAGTTAAAAATAATGTGGGAAACAGAGAATCCAAGTAACTCATATGTACAACCCATGGACATGAACTAAGGAGGGAGGGGGAATCCTGGAGGGTGGGGATGTGCAGGGTGGAGGAGGTGTAAAGAGGAGAAAGAAATTGAAAAAACTGTAATAGCAATCAATAAAATATATTTTAAAAAAGAGAATAAACTGTCATTAAGGACCAAGAGACTGAAATAACATAACAAAGATGAGCAGAGGAAATCATATATCTCAAGCACCAGAATTGTCAGTGATCAAGCACTGGCATTTAATATCAAATTTGACCCTTACTATTGAGGGCAGGGAGAGATCAGATGCATAAAAACACTTGTCTGGGAGTAAAAAGAATTGATCCAGCCCTAACCAGCCATTAAACAACCCCTGATGAGCCATCTGACTTTGAATGTACTGTATTTCATTCAATTATCTAATATAAAGCAGTTACTATGGGCCAACCATTGTACTAAGAACTGCGGGGACAACCTTGATAGATAAGAAATGAAAGAAGCCCATAGAAAGCAAACTCACAGATAAAACATAAGCTACCAAATACTGAAGCATTTATAGTATAGGGTGCTAGGATGTATGGTACAAAGTCTCCAGAAAAGGAATGGTTTATGTTACCTGGTTCACAGAAGAGAGGAAGATAGACAGGGGCTTACTGTACCTGGGTCTTTCTGTGTTATCATACAGAAGTCAAACCAGAGTATCTATAAAATCATTATTCTTCTAGAACTGGATCTCTGTATGTATATACTTGGGAGATCAAGGCACAGAAATATTGGCGATTTTTCCATAGTTCTACAAAGAGTTGTGGCAAGGCCAATGGTAGGACAAGGGTGTTGTGATACTTGGCTGAGTGCTTCTTCTTCAGGCAGTAGCTCAGTCTCAGCACTAAGAGTTACCCTACAACACTAATTAATTCAAATATGTCTGCCTATTTCACCCAAAACGAAACTTGAAAAATCACCAGAAAGAATTAGCTTGAACCTAATTTTGAATGAAGGGAAAGAACTATTCTTCAAACCCCATTTTCCTCATAGCACATGATGAGTCCTGGGGCTCTTTAAAGAAGTCACTTATGGTAAAATAAAACAAAAGAAAACATAATGTTGATTCCAATAAACTTGCAGTTAACCCTAGCCCAGAAGCAAAATCTCATTCAGAGAATATAACCCCTTGTTCCTGACAAATCTAAAAAAAAAAAAAAAAAAAAAAAAAAAAAAAAAAAAAAAAAAAAAAAAAAAAAAAAAAAAAAAAGATTTGTGAGTAGAGCTTTCAGTTGTAAAAATACACCATTGTTTATCAGGTGTCTTGTTGAAAATTCTCATTAAAATATATTATATTTCCACTGAAACACTATTTTTTCTTGCTTTCCTATCAATAGCAAAAATCAGAGTTCCAAAAACAGAAAGGTAATGAAGAGAATGGGGAGGAGAGGAAAGATAAGGGGAGAGAGAATGAGGAAAAACATACTATGGAGTTCAAACAAACCTGTAGTCAGTGACATCTGCACTTAACCAAATCCAGTTTGGTCATACTCCATAAAATGCCATATATAGGAGTTTAATAAACTTTTATTCCTTGTCAGATTAGCCAAGGTTTCACTATGTAATGTTTCTAATGCTTACATCTGAAAGGCTCAATGTTGAGTGACACAGGAATCCTACAAGAAAGAAGTAATTACAGGATGCTCTCTGGATTGCTCATCTTCTGGTTTCCAGGACCTTGGCTGAAAGCTATGACAAATTTCTAATTGTACCCCAGAATCTCTTCTCCCAGTTTTAGCTGAGTACTTGGCTGTCTAAGCAAACTTTATTTTCTATCCTTTCTTGCAACTACAGGAAACCAATGACTAGTTTCCAACCAATGAGATGTGATCTAGAATGACATATGCCACTTTGGATCTTGCCTTTGAAATAATTGGTATACATTCTACCATTGTGTGTAAAATAAGGAAAATTGGCTAGTCACTTTGAACCCAGAAATGAAGCCATGTGTTGAAAATGTCAGAGCCCTGGCACCAGCTCTGAACAATTCTTATCTGAGTGGTAAAATGAGAGACAAATCTCCATCTGATTTAAACCACAGTATTGAGGGGTCTCTTTGGTACAGCAGTTTACCTCAACCCCAACTAGCAATCCCATAGTTTGGGGTCAGAGTATGACCTAAAGATCCATACATGTTTTCCCAGTAATGTGGACTCAGCATGTTACTGAGTGGGTAAATTGGAACTAAGCCAACTCTCAGAGAAGTTGCCACATGGTTTTCATTTTGAGATGTCTGTCCTTTATTTTATTTTATTTTTTATTTTAATTGTTGTTCAAGTACAGTTTTCTGCCCTTTACCCTCATCCCAGCCCACCTCCCCAGCTCTCCCCTCCTCCCTCCTGTATCCACCCCTCCCTTGTTATTGCCCATGTGTCCTTTATACTAATTCCCGCAAACCCTTCTCCCCTTCCCCTGAAATTACCTCCCCTCTCCCCTGTGGTCACTGTCAGCCTGTTCTCTATTTCATTGTCTTTGGTTATATTTTGCTTGTTTGTTTGTTTGTTTTTTTCACAGACTCTAAACATGTTATTTTTTAAATTTTTATTTATTTTTTATTTTTCAATTTATTTTAATTGCTGTTCTTGTACAGTTTTCTGTCTTTTACCCCCAGCCCAGCCCACCACCCCAGTCCTCCCCACCTCCCTCCCATTTCCACTCCCCTAGTTTTTGTCCATGTGTCCTTTATACTTGTTCCTGTATACCCTTCCCCCTTTCCCCTGAAATTTTCTCCCCTCTCCCCTCTGGTGACTGTCAGCCTGTTCTCAATTTCAGTGTCTTTGGTTAAATTTTGCTTGTTTGTTTGTTTTGTTGATTTGATTCCTGTTAAAGGTGAGATCATATGATATTTGTCTTTCACCTCCTGGTTTATTTCACTTAGCATGATGCTTTCCAGTTCCATCCATGCTGTAGCAAAGGGTAGGAGCTCCTTCTTTCTTTCTGCTGCATAGAATTCCATTCTGTAAATGTACCATAGTTTTTCGATCCATTCATGTACTGATGGGCACCTAGGTTGCTTCCAGCACTTGGCTATTGTAAATTGTGCTGCTATGAACATAGGGGTGCATAGGTTCTTTTGGATTGGTGTTTCAGGGTTCTTAGGATATAATCCTAGCAGTGGAATTGCTGGGTCAAAAGACAGGTCCATTTTTAGTTTTCTTAGAAAATTCCATACTGCTTTCCATAGTGGTTGTACCAGTCTGTAATCCCACCAACAGTACACTAGGGTCCCCTTTTCTCCACAACCTCTCCAACACTTGTTGTTCATTGTTTTGTTTATGATGGCCATTCTCAATGGTGTGAAGTGGTATCTTATTGTGGTTTTAATTTGCATCTCTCTGATAGCTAGCGAAATCGAGCATCTTTCCATATGTCTTTGGGTCCTCTTATGTCCTCCTTGGAGAAGTGTCTGTTCAAGTCCTTTGCCCATTTTTTAAAGAAACACTGAAATAGAAAAAAATTAACATGGTATTTTTTATGAACCTAAGAATTAAACTTAATCAACCTGAACAACAAATAATAGGATAATTAATTAAAATATGGGCTGGTATCTACATTTTTTCTTATTCCAGAAAAAATTTAAAGTGTGACCACTGAGAACATAAATGTTTCTGTAGAGTATGGTGGGTGGGTGTGCTTGTATGTGTGAGCATGAATGTGCTCATCCAGGCACACCAATTGCTTTATTGTTTATGGCCAGATGACCCTTTGTTGAAAAGCAGTTTGGCCTTTCCTATTTTGACTGCAGTCCTGGGCAGCATTATTTAATGCCATACATTTGAAACCATGGCTTCTTTAATTCATTGTAAATATCAGTAGAATGGTACACACAACTAAGAAGATTCTCCAGGGCTATTATACTGATAAAATTTAGAATTATAATTTCTAGTTATTTTCCCCAGTATATCCTAAAAGAGTATAAATTTATGATTAGTAGTTAACTAATTATTTAAAAGGTGTCTTTAGTTCCAGACCTAAAATACCTGATATTTACAATAATTTATCCTTTTGCCTCCCTACTTCTTACAGTGGCATTTTCTCCCAACTTTTTATTTAAAAAAATTAAACCTACTTAGAAGTTAAAAGAATACTATAATAAACCCAGCATACTTCTCACTTAATCTCTCTCTCTCTCTCTCTTTGCTGAGCCACTTGTGATTTTAATGCATAATTTTTAATGCAATAAAAAGTGATTACCTGGGGTGGTGGGCTGGGATGTGAGTAAGAGACAGAAAACTGTACAAGAACAACAATTAAAATAAAATTTAAAAGAAGTGATTACAACATAAATTGCATAACACCAATGAGAAAAAAATGGTTGACTGAAAATAGTAACTATGGTCATTTCTAGATGGTTAAACTATAATTTTTCTCTCTGGAAACCCAAAATTTCCAGAAAGAACAAGCTTGAAATAATTATTCTCTATTGAACCAATAATTCTATTTAGAAGTTTGATTAAAATTTACTACTGCCATATCTATTATAATTATTTTCATTTTGTGAATTTAAGCAATATCACATGTAGTGCCAGAGGTATAATGGATATTCAGTTAAATCATAAGGATGACAATGTTTTGATACCAACCAAAATGTGATAATCTATATCTCTTCCATTCAGCTGAATAGACATCTTAGTTACCTTTCAAACATGCCTTAATATGTGCTTTCAAGGGCCATGACTAATGGTGACCCCTCCAGAAATGACTCACACATCAATCTTATTTGGTTTTGTCTAAGATCAGTATTATCTTCAAGGAATCCATGAGTGGTTTCACTTAGGATGAAGCCATTGCCTTAAATTTTTGCCACAATTATTAAAAAGTCTGTTTTGTAGAAAAATCTGCCCATTTGGCATTTTGGTTCACAGACTTTCTTTAATAAAGGAGTTCTTTAATGCAGGTTGGGTAGTAAAATATCCATTTAAAATATTTAGGGGCCCAATACTCACCTCAGACCTGTTAAGACACAATGCATGTGTGTATGTCCACATATATGTATAGGTATATGTGCGTACATGTATGTGTGTGCATGTGTGTATAGTCATGTGTGTATGTATGTGTAGGGAGAGATGATGCATTCCAGCTCCCAGTTGATGTTAACATACACTCAGGTTTGGGACTACCACCCTAGACCAATGTTTCCATTCCAAAAATAAAGGAAATGAGGCCTCTATATAATTCCCACTTGTCTTCTCGGTCCAAGATTGAATATCTGACATATTCAATAAAGGTGCACTGAATGAGTAAATGAATTAACATAAGAATGACAATTAGGACTTCTCAACCTTCCCTAATCAGTAATGTTGATCATGTAGAACTATAAAGTGTTATTGTACAACCATGTTTAGTAAATGATTAGGTTCAGTCTTGAAACCCATAGAAATCTAAATTCTGAGATTATTTATAAAGAACAAGAATACTTCTTGAATGTTTGTAAAGCTATACTTTGACCAAGTATCATATAGTAGATTTTGAATGCCTTAATAGACTAAGTAAATTTAATATATCTTAATTAATAAAACTAATTGTTTTTTTTAAAACAAATCCAGAAATTCAAGTGGTTTCAATTTCAGTATGCCCAAGAATCATCTACAAAGTTTATTTTAAGCTGCTGTATCTTATTTCAGGTCTTGTTTGGCATTAGTATCACAAACCATATGCAGAAGGGCCAGTAGTGTCAGCACTGCTCAGATAGCCTCCCATCATGCCCCTAAATGATATTCATAAGGATTATCCTGTAGGATTGAGGAGAAGCTTGAGAGCCATCTGAACACTGTAGCAGGACCAAGAACTCAAATAAGGGCACAGCCAAGGCCAAATGTGTGCATTGTGTGCCAGCAGTTTATGTTTGAAATCATTAGAAAACTTCTCAACAAGGGTCAGAGTCACTGTTTAAAAGAGACATTCACAGTTTTCAGGTTTTGCTGAATGTATTGTACCTTGTGTCTTAAATGCTAGACAACTCTTGCCTCAAAGCTAAGGTGACATCATGGAAAAGAATACTCCTGAACCAAATTTCTGAGATTGGCATTATAATTTATAATCCAGAAGGAAAAGCCACAGGTTTTTTTTTTTTTCTGTTTCCTTTGTTTGGTAACCAGCTTGTCTACAACCCTACCAAACACCCTGGCATCCCATCCATGAACCTGCTCAACACTCTGTTGTAGGCAATCTGAGGGGTGCTGACTCTACTGCTCCTTTTTCCATCTTTATGTCATTACACTAATCCCCATCCCCCCCCCACACACAACAAAACCAAAGGACTATGATGAACACAGACGACACAGAAGTTGATGTGTGACTAACTCAGGTTCTGAAGTCACGCAGCCCTGGATTCTAGTTCCAACTGGTCCCTTCCACTCTGTCACCTTGAGCAGCTTATTTCAATTCCCTGAGCCTCATTTCCCTTATTAACTTTGAGATTTAAACAAAGCAATACATTCAAGGTGTTTAGTGCTGTTCTAGCAAGCTATCAATACAAAGTTCTCAGTAAAATGGAGATAATAATAATCATCATAAGATTTGTAGTAGAGATGGATGCTGCTAAATTGTTCATTATGTAGTCTCTCAGGCTTTCCATACAGGAAAGAGCATGGAAAAATTCTTATTGCCTGGAGATGAATATCAAGTAGGATTTTGGATATTTATAGACCTGACATGCCTAAAGAATGAGTCCCTGCTTTATTTATAGCACCTTGTTCTCTTTGAAATTCTTCCATTCCATTTACATTTCTCTGAATACTGAGGCATCATTCTTTGAACATGGTCTACATAATCACATGTGGGGGGCTCCACCCAGCAGAACTCTCCTGGCTGTCGTGGATGAAAAGAAAAGAGTTGTCCTGGACACAATCTGTTGTTCTGGTGGGAAAGTGGGTGGTGATTCCCTCTAGTTGAGAATGCCCCAAGCCCTTCTCTGAAATGGCTTTTATTGTGATTGGTATGTGCAGGTGTATACAGCATACATACATAGCTCATCAATGCCCAAAGGCTATAGTTAATAGAAAACAGATATTATCTATAGATAACAATTGAAGGAACACAGAGATTGTCTGAGGTCAGGGTCTTTGAGACATGCTGATGCCAGGTGGTCAATAAGTTGTGTTCATGAGATAAGGAGTTCAATCCTTATCTTTAGAACTCAAACATCTGGCTTATACCAACAAGGCAGAGCAGGCTATATTTCAGACCTGATTTCCCTTGGGAACCCTCAGTGTTAGTATCAGGTTATTTCTGCTACTCACTTTCCTGGTTTTCCAAGGAGACTTATTGGACTCTTCCAAGACTTTGCTTGGCAGGGCTATGGTCTCCAAAACCACATGGAGTGGTTCCCAACAACCACTCATTAAAGAGGGCAAAGACTGTCAACAATCTTGGACACTCTTGCAAGGCCCCATGAGTCTCATCTGCCCAACAGTTGCTGAAGGAGTCACCAGTGATGTCAGCCAGATGGCTGCCACTGCTTTCAACTGCTAGTCTACTGAAATCGAAAGGGTCTCCACTTTCTCTTCCTTAGCTACTGATGGAAAAGTTAGGGTCTCTGTGGGTGGAGAGTGTGGGGAGAGGACCCAGCAAAGAAAGGGAGTCAGCAGAGAGAGTGTTGGGAACTGTTCTGCCTGGTTTCAGGAGTTGTAACCCCCACCCCATGACTAAGGCTGAGTGAGCAACCTTCGGACTGTAAGCCACTAAGGAGACAAAGCTTATCTCCCTGGCAGGAACACCACTTCTGCTTCATCCATAACTGGCCCCCAGTGCTTGGTTGGTTAGCCAATGACGGGTAAGATTCCCTCCAGGGAGGGGTCACCTAAGCCAGGCACGACCACTTGGAAGGCCCTCAAGGAAGGACTGGGGGGAGCCTGTAGAAAAGAGGGGGTGATGGGCCCTTGCTCCCTGGTATCCTGACATAGCCTGAATCTTCATTTGCCTGGGAGAAGTTTTCCTTGTCTCTTGCCTTCCTGGCTCTGCTCAACTTAAGCCTGAAACATTAACAGAGGGTGGTGCAGCACTGTGCTGGCTAGGGCAGGCTCTCCAGGTGATTGGGCATAAGAAAGAACTCATAAAGTCCTGTAAAAATTGCTTTGCTAAGAGTGCTCTCATTTAAATGATAAGGTTCCAAGGAGGAAATGAGATTGTCTCCCAAAGTTTTGTAACCCCTTAGCTGACAGACCCTGACTCAATTAAACCCTCAGTGTTTGAAATGTTATCTATTGTTTGATTCTTGCCACCTGACATTGATTGATGAGCAATGTATTCCTGTATTCCTGTGTAAAATGAACCTAATAAAAACCATTGAGGAAGGGGCTCCTTGTCCTTCTCCTTTGAGAGATTGGCCACCTGTCCTCCCCAAGCAGATCATGTCTTGGTATATTTATTTTCATCTATGGCAGATAAATGGGGCTCTGCCGGTGGAGCCCCTCCACAAGAGAGGATGCAGAAATCCAGCTATTCATGTATCTAGGACTCACCATGGACAGTATGAGCATTGTTTAAAATCACAATGAAATGGTCCTACCTGGCCCCAAATCTTACTAGACTAGCTGCCGAGCCATTTTTCCACATTCATCATTCAAATTGACATGAGTAAATAATACCACAGATTGGAATAATGACAGTTGTCTCCATAATGTATTAAGGTGCCCATGGTTTGTGCTAAAATAAAAGTCAGTGAATGACTTTAGAAAACTGTGCAGTAAGGTATCTGGCTATCTTTATGAGAAACAGTACAAAAACTTGAAAATTTATGTTAGGGGAGGCTGAAGGCAGGCAAGAGTGGTAAGTTGTGCTCTCAGCATGAAGCCTTATGACATTGATGAGATAGAAAAAAATTAGTAACATCCACTCCCTGCACATACAGTCCAACTGTCATAGTCTTGCATTTGCATTTTCACACAAACTTAAGTGATCTTTACTGAAATTAGACATAATTTTTTGGACAAGCATAGCCTTTCTTCCCACCCTCCCTCCTTTCTTCATTCCCCAAATATTGAGCACATGGTTTAGTGCCTAGTTTTGTGCTAGTTGCAGGAAATCCCAAGATAAAGATTCAGCCCTAGCCCTTGAGGACCTAGAGGGTGGTAGGTTATGGGGAGAGTATATACAAATAAACTGGGACAACAAAGTGAAACATGTATGTCAGGCTCAAATCCAGAAGAATGTTGTGTATAAATAGTTGAAAATGTATCTATCCTTATGGAGAAGTCATAACATCTTTTGAAATGAGTAGTCTAAAAAGATACAGCCTGATTGTGGAAGTTGGGGGAGAAATGTAGTTGGGATAGGCGACTGCTAGCCATCAAAGACCTTGACAATGGTAAGATGCCACTGTCTAGTGTGTCTTGAACTTATTGAAGCAGAAATGGGCACCTTTTGGGGGATACATGAGCACATAGATCAGAATAAGAACATTCCACCAAAGTTTACTTGCTTGAGAAATTAAGCTCAAAATAATCCTTTCCATTTGATCCTTAAGGATTTGGTTGAGGCAAAGCTTAGGAAAGTGTTCCTAGATCTAACTACCAGAATCACCTGGAAGTGTTTTTAAAACCCTTCCCCTGACCCACTCAATCAATATTGCATCAGAGGCCTTGGGAATCTATTTTTAAGAGCTAGCAAATTTGTCTAGAAGTTGGCTTGCAGAATAACTATACTGGTCTACTGGGACTACTAGTTAATCTATAAAAGTTAACTGACTGTGTTAAGAGTGAGCTAAAGCCCAGCCAAGCTGCTCCTAGTCATGTCACTACCAGATGAGAAACGTTTTGAGGCATTAACAGTCCAGTGAGAATTTTGTGTTTGCTCTCCCAAGAGTAATGAAAGAGAGATAGAGATGATAGAGCTAGAGATAGATAGATAGATAGATAGATAGATAGATAGATAGATAGATAGATAGATAGAGATGTCATCTGCAATTGTGGACATTCAGGCACTGAGTCACCATATAAGAAAAGAGGATATCACAGGTTTAAAAATCTCAAAGTTGGATGAGGCCATTTAGTCTGCCTCCACCAATGAGAAGTCTAGTCAAAAACATGCCTGCAGATCACTATTCAGTCTTTGTTTGAATATATCCAGAGATCGGAAGCATGTTCCATTGTGTTATGGCTCTCTCTGATTAAAAGAAAACCAGGAAATACTCATGTATAGCGTTTTTCAACTTCTTCCTTGTTCTTCCTACTAAAGCTTTAAAGAATGTGCCTAACTTTTCATTCAAATATTTAAGTACCTACCAGATACCCAAAACTTTTCTCTCAAGTTAAATTTCCAGATCTTTCTACCACCCTTTTTGTGACATGTTTTGAGATCTTTCTTAAGGATTATAGAGTTATTTTTTAATTTATTATTATTCTTTTCTTTTCTTTTTTGATTGATTCTTTAATGTATTTTTTCCAATAGCATATATTCCCCTTATAGCTCCTTCCCCACAGCAATCCCCACATTGCTGTCCATGTCCATGGGTCCTTTAATCACACCATGAAGGTCCCCATCCTTCTCACCTCCCACCAAACCAATACCCACACAGCTTCTCTTGGACATAAACATCTCATGGTTAAAAAGACAAGGAGGTCTCCCAGGGCAGCCCAGCAGTGGCCTCTGAGGTGGTGTAGAAATCAGGGTTTCATTCTTCACTCTCAGCCTACTCAGAACACTGTGGGCATGGTAATGAGCATGGTGTTCTGTGCTTCCTGTTGTTATAATTATAGCACACACACAGTCTACATCTATTTCTCTACAGAATGGTCAGCCTTTCTTACTAGTGCATTGAGGAGATCATACCCTGCTGCTCAGTGCTGGATTCTGGCAGTTAAATAATGAAAAAAGAGTTGGATAAGTAAGTCTAATAACTGCTTTCCTACCGTAGGCTCTGTAGTGAGCATTGGAGTTTGGGGCTGTCCAATAGTAATGTTGCTTGTATATGCACATCCTATTCCCTGGCCTTAACCTTTCAAGCAGTGTAAGGCTACAGAACAAGGACCTTGCCTCAGAGCTGGGGCAGGATGGCAACTGGCGGTGATGTGGGGGTGAACTTGCACATGATAAGTAAGCCACCACCCAGGTTCCTAGCACTGACTTTCTGAGAAATTGAGTGGGACAAACCTCTTTCTCCTATATCTCCCTACCCTTGCCACTGCACATTGTTGGGTATATTTGAATGTGAAGATATGAGAAAGTTCAGACAGAGCAGCCCCTGTTTTCTACATAGCTCATCACATGGATAAACTGCATCAGTCTAGGAGCAGTGACTCCATTTGACTATTACACAGATTACCTTGTTCCTCTCTACCAAATCTCACTTTGGTTTAGAACAGAGGGATCCCACTGTCCAAGGAGAGCTGAGTATCAGAATCATCTGGGCAGATGTTTAAAAATATTCATGGCTGGAATAGAAGAAAAGGGTTTGCACTGGAGATTCCATGTGCCTTCTTTGTGTGATTGTAGTAGGGGCACATAGAGTCACATATGATGTAAGTTGCCAACCTCCCCAGCTGACTCATTCTTGCTGAGAATTGCTGGCTTAGATTGGACAGTGAGCCAAGTTGAAACGCACATGTCTCTCATTTATGTCAAGCTATGTAATGAAACTATCATCATTACAACTCTTAGAAAACTTTGTAGTGAGGCCCCCATCACACCCAGAAGCAAAGACTTGAAGGCTCCTAGCTGCTCGATTTTATGCATCTTTTTAAAAAAAATTAATTTACTGGGATGACATTGGTTAACAAAATTATATAGGTTTCAAGGTGATTGCATGTATCTTTCTCTTTCTGCACATTTTTATTATCCTCTCTGGTCAGCTTCAGCCAAAGCTGGGAACATGGCTGCCGAAGAGTTTTATGTATTCTACTCTTCCAGATTAGGATGGAAGGTTGTACTAATCTGGAAGAGTGGGGAGGATGGTTGCTGTTGTTGTTGTTGTTGTTGTTTTCCAGTAATGGTCAGATCTAAGGTTTCCTTCACATCCTTCTGCTTCCCTTAGGTCTCATAAGCCCCTACCATTTTGTCCAAGCAGAGAAGCATAAGCTGGTGTTGAAGTGTAATAGAGACTTAGGCTCTATGGCAGATGCTGCAAGCTATCTGCTCTGTATTCATTCCCCTTTCTTCCTTAGTAACAAAACTTCTTGTTTAATGGTGCCACTAGGTATGAACATTTAACAAATATGTGGTTAATGCTATATGAGGTTAGTTTTTTTGCAAAAATTTTTTGCTTTCCTAATGCCATTTCCTATTTTCCACTATACTTGGTTTTTGCTTTGGAAGATTAATTGATTGTCTGCAGGTGCAGCAATGGTTTTTGCAACAGTGAAGCAAAGAGCTAGTAAATAAAGACCTTTTGGTTAAGATGGAGAAATGGAAACAGAATGAAATGAGTTTTTGATGGCATTGTTATAGGGCCCTAACCTGCTTAATTAAAAATTGCAATTGTGTACCATTTCTGTTCTCTGTTTAAATTATCATGATCAGAGATTTTTTGATGTTACTTCATTCGTCTATTCAAAAATCATTTACTGAATGCCTACTTTGAGCTGGACGCTGTTTTAGGTTACCTTGAGATTACAAAAATGTAACCTTCCTACCCTCAAGGAGTTTATGTTCTAGTACAGAAGGGGAATAAACATTAAGTCATGTGTATAATATAGTGATCATAAAAGCTAATAGAAAAAGCAAAAAAAAAAGAAATATAAGATTTGTGGAGGGCTGGTGGAGAGGAAGTTACCATTTTATAAAGTGTTTCCTGGAAATATTTTACTGAGAAAGTGACATTTGAATACAGATAAAAAAGAGATGAGGGTGCCAGTCTTGCAGGTGTCCAGGGAAAGAGAATTCCAAGAAAGAGAACAGCAAGTGCAGGGGCCCTGACACAACAGAGTATGTTTAAAGGACAATTATCAGGCCAGGAAAGAGTAAAAGAAAAGTATTGAGATAAAGTAGAGAGAAAATGAGGAGCCATAATATGTAGGATCTTGCAGATCATCATAAGGATTTTGGATTTTACTCTGGGTAAAGTGGGAAATCACTGAAGAATTTGAACAGAGGACATGATCTGACATAGATTGTAAAAGGCATCCTGTGACTGCTATGTTGAGGTGGACCAGAAACAAGATTTCTCAAGTAATCTATGGAAAAATTATGACCAGCTTGGATCAGAGTGGCAGCAGCAAAATCATGAAGAATAGTGGGATTCTTGGATAACAGGACAGCAAAGCCCACAGGATTTGTTGATAGAGTTAATGTGGAAGGTCTGAGAGAGGAGTCAAAAGAACTCCAGAAGCTTGGATCTACATGAGCAAATGGAAAAATGAGTTGATAACAACTGAATGTGAGAGGACTGTAAGAGGAGCTGCTTTGGAGGGTAGAAGATCAGTTCTCAGTACAGTCCTAGCTTGTGCAGGCTTCATTATAGACAGACTGACTAACTGAGGGATGGACCTCCCTGGGCCCTAGTTTCTTCTCCATTTTCTTCCTAGTGAAAACTCCTCTTCTATGTTTACCTCTCTAGTACTAGTTGGTGATGCTGAAGTTTCTGAAAGTGCTACAACCAAGACTCTGTTCTTCCTTTGTGTGCTACTTAATAAGACAAGAAAATGGGTCAAACAAACATTTTAACAATATTTTCAATTAAAAGAGTGGAAGAGCTTCTGATTGTTCAAGATTTCACAAAGGGGCAATAATCATAAAATTTTAAAAATCAATTCAAGGACTCTTTATTTTTTTTTCCTAGGAGAGAACCGACCCCTGGAGAGGAGTCAGCAACAAGCTGGGCATTGATAATGACCCGTCTGATTTGCATCATCTTTTATATCCTTCATAGTTATTAGGCATTCTTACAGAGCTTTCATCTAACATTATTTTATTCTCAACTAAATCCTACAATTTTTCTCTAATTTATGGTTGAGGAAATTGAGACTAAGAGGGCTCAGGCCACCAAAGAAGGCCATACAATTAGAAATCAACAAAGGTAGAATTTTAATTCTATATTTGATCTCCAGATTTGATTTCTAATTTTCTACTATAGACACTACTGTTTACCCCCATGTGTCCCAACTTAGGTTGGGTTTCTGAAGCAACAATACAATTTTTAAGAAGGAACTCTGTGCAGCTCCTTATGTGTGTACTATAGGGGGTATGGATTGTAACTTTGCTTATGACAGCTTTACCTCAAAGCCTTCATTTCTCTTAACTCTGGCCAGCAATGATGGCTCCCTTGTTTCAAACAAATGTGACTTGATTCAAATGAATAAAAAATAGATTTAAAATGTAACCTAAACAAACTCCCTTGTAACAGGACCACTGTGTTTATCTTAGATTCATTAAACCCTTGAAGCCTTCCTCCCCATCTTCCACATCCCTCCTCCATTTCCACATGACCAGAACAGAACAAATTCTCCCTCCTCTTCTTCTTCTGGCCTCCTTGCAGTTGTGGGATGTGGGAAAATTTCTTTCAGATCATCTTTAAAAGCCTTTAGTTTTACTTTTCCTTTTCTGTTCTACCACAAAATATATCTTAATTGCCTTTCTCTCCTTACAGTCTCATATAGAAAGAGAGAAAACAACAAACTTTGCCATGTCTAAAAAGAAAAAGGGAAAAGGCTCTCACTTTGTCCACCAAATCCTGTAACAAATTGCCTGGGTGACTATTTGTTTTTTCATCACTCCCAGAGTTCTTGAAATCTTACCTTTCTGGCAAACTTCATATGTAGCTTCAAGAAGCATCCTACCCCTTAGGTACTTATAAACCTGTGGACATGTGGATAAAAAGGGGAAGGGGGGGGTGTGAGACTGCCAGGCAGTTGTTGAAGGGCAGTTTTACTCAAAATGTTCTGTGAGTATTTCAAAAAAGATAAGGATTTGGCCCAGCTGGTGTGGATCAGTGGATTGAGGGTCACCAGTTCAATTCCCAGCTGGGGTACATGCCTGGGTTGTGGGCTGGGTCCCCAGTTGGGAGTGCATGGGAGGCAACCACACATTGATGTTTCTCTCCCTCTTTTTCTCCCTCTATTCCCCTCTCTCTAAAAATAAATAAATAAAAGATTTAAAAATAACAATAAGGGTTAAAAATAACAAAAGGCAGAAGTTGGCTTCTGCCTTAGAAAAACAAGTTGGCTTGTTTTTTGAGAAATGGTATTAGAAAATGAGATGTTCATGGATCCTGCCAGTGTAATTTGAGACAAAATTACTAAATGTTGGCTTCCAGCCCGCTTGATACCCAAGACACTCTCTGGAATTGGGTGAGGGACATACAATGCATATGCTGCAGCATCCAGTCCACTTTTGGTCACTGGAGAAATCAAATTAATATTTATTTGTATTTGTATTAAGCAAATTAATATCTAAATTTATTCCAAATAGTTGCAACTACATGAACCCTGGGAAACAGGAGTCAGTTTGAAGATAGTGTCAACTTAACAATTTTTTTAATGTTACCTTATGAATAGATTACTCTTGTGGGGGAAGTTCCAGGCTTCCCTTTTACCCTCTTGAGCAATTTTGTCTTTGGGCAGAGTACTGTAATACAACATACCCTGGATGTGGGGTCAGAACCCTGCTCTGCTTCTCCTCTGCCAACTGTTGATTCTGAAGAACCATCTCAAGCAACCTCTCTGGGCCTCCTGTGTCTTTATTTCTAGAATGAGGATACTGTGGTAATGATCACTAAAAACTCATTTCCAGAAGCTCCATGGTTCTCATTCCTTCACTGGCCACTTTATCTGCTTTCATGTATTTTGATAAGATTACTTATTTTCTATATGAGAAGAATAGGAAAAAGAAAATGGAAGTAAAGCCTTGTTACTGTTCAGTTTTGAATTGTGTCTCATATCAAGGACTTGGATTATTTAAGACATTTTTGTGAAAAACAGCTAGAAACTTTCCTGCAGGATTCATTATTGTATTTTCTACTCAGTGATAATCTGAAAAAAAATTTATTAATTTGTCAAATGTACAATTAAAGATACATTTAGTTTAGCTGGGACTAAAATTGGAAAAATTATAGGAACTGGTAGAAAAATTTTATTTTCTCAACTTATCTGGGACTTGGAGTTAATCTCAGCAAATGAACATCCTGATTTCCCTCAATATTCTTGAATCTGCTACATCATATTTAGTTCCTCTAGCAACTGACATTTTAAAGTGTGTCTTCCTCTGTCATGGACTGAATTGTCACAGGAAAGGGCTGCTTCTCTCCATTAAAATTGGAAACAAACTGCAACTGGCAAAAACACTGGGGAAAAGTGGGCACTGATTCCCTTTACTTTGTCTTTATCCTAAGGAGAAATTCATGAGACAAGTTGTTATTTATTTCCCTTAAGAAGGGAACTTCCCTTAAGAAAGGAAGTTCTTAAGCAAGGGAATGGTTTGTGCCATATGGAGAGAAGGGCATAAACCATTCTCTCAATATGGTTTATGTTTCCCTTCTGAATTGGTGCTCTCACGGTACAAAACTGCCTTTGTCAGAGGCAGTGTAACAGGTGTGATGTGAGAGAGTGAGCACGTTGGAAAGAATGAGTGCAGGTGTGCATCTGTGTGTGAGAATGTGAAGGGCAGAGTGTGAGTTCTGTGTGTGCAGGTGGCCACATAACCTAGGGCATAAAGGCCCATGCTCAGTGAATTACTCAGGAAAACATATTCACATGATGTTTCAAAGCTCTTGCTTGAGAAATCTCTGCACCATATATGAACACATCACTTCCAGAGAGATGCTGCAAAAGTGCCTTTGATTCTTAAGATGGATAAAGCAAATGCACTTTAGCCAATGAGTAAGACTAGATCTTTGGATGGAATTAGCTTTGTAATTCTCACTTTGTCTTGCTAGTAGTGTGGTAAACAAAGTGTGGGCTCCTAGCCAGGCAGACTGGATTAGAATTTCAGCCTGATATTCCTCAGTGCTGGGATGTTGGATGATATACTAAATTTCCCCAAGTCCCAATGTCCTTGTGCATAAATATTGGATAATAATGACTAGCTTCCAGTATGACTGAAGGAATTGTTTGCAGAATTGCTTTGCTCTGTGCCTGGTGCACAGTAGGTATGCAGCAAATATTTGTTCCTGTCCCCAAGATGCAATTCTCAGACCGGATTAAGCAGAGATGAAAAAAATTCTTTCCATATGTTAAGGTAAATAATTGAGATGGTTAAAATGGCCTTCTAATTTACCAACAAGGTTTGGAACCCTTGTCCTTTGTCATGATGAAGTTGCTAAGATGTTTCAGTTATGCACATTTGCTTCAAGCTTATCTTCATTATGGAACACTGGAATGACAGTGCACTGCTTTTAAAACACAAAAGCACAGGGCTTGACCTCCAAGCTGGCTTCATGAGGACAGTCATGAAGCTGTGTCTAGCCTCCAAGTGTATCTGAACTAAACTATCCTCCAAATTTCATCAGCCCCACAGAGTAAGCAGCTCAACCTGACTTTGGCTGAAAAGGAAGCCTTGCTCTCTGCTCTTCACAGACATCACAGTATTGTGAAAAGAGAATGGGCTTCAGAGTCAGAGGAAATTTCAAATCCCAAAACTGCCCCTGTGATACAAAAGCAGACAAAAAAAAACCAAAACAACAACAATAATTTAACTCTTGAGTCTCTGTTTCCATTTTTCTAGGTAGTAATAGCAAAACATGGAGCTGCTATGAGAATATCTTAGGAAATCACCCCATACCATGCCTGACATAAAGTAAGTCATCAATGAATATCGGTGCCCTTCACAAAGCTCTCAAGTGTACATAATAAACAATCATCCCAGTCACACGTTTAAACAGTTTGCTATTGGTTGTAGGCAGTGATTGGCCAACTCCAAAGGAGAAACCACTCTGTGATGACAATTAGGGCAATGAAGACAATTAGGGAAATTAAGACATTGAGGGAGAAGCAGGTAATGTCCCCATTCCAATAATTGGAGAGATAATTATCAGCCACCATTTCCTAATTTAGAGGATAGATCAGCATATTAGACTGTGTGTGTGTGAGTGTGTGTGTGTGTGTGAGTGTGTGTGTGTGTGTGTGTGTGTGTGTGTGTGTGTTTGCACTCATCTATATGGGTTGGTGTGGTGGATACTGTTTATTGACTTTCCTTGCACACAGTCTAGTCCCATTCAGGCATACTTTACTGTAATTCAATTTGTGAGGCTACCTAGTATATTTCCAGACCCCTTACAGTTAGCATTTCATGTATGATGTAGATTGAAGTAATCAGATTCATTGCTTGAGACTTGGGTCTGAAATGAAATTACAGGGTATCCTAATTGGATTCCCTGGAAACAGATTCTGAGGCAAAGCTTGGCACACAAAAGGTTTATTAGTGATAACGCTTGGAAGGAATAGAGAGAAGAAGGACTGGACAAAGTTTGGAAAAATTGAACTGTAACATACTTGCAAGTGAGACCTCAATCAATCCCCACAGGGTACTGGCAATGGGAAGGCTATTCAGAGGTATATCTAATTGAGGCAGAAGGAACCAGTACAATGTACCTGCATCTATTAGTCATTGGGTTCAGGCTGCCCCTAGAACAGGGCTTACGTTGGGCAAGGCTAACTTGTGCAGCTAGTCTGTGCCAAACCCTGATGCACTATTTTCATCATGTAATAGATTGTTGCTGGGCTACCAACCACATGACTTGGTGGATCTTTATGAGTGGCTCCTCTAGATGGCATACTAGAACCTATTTTTCATATAGAATATGCTTTGCTGTTGGTATCAGTTGCCTGGCTAGGTCTTAGTGATGATCCCCCCATGGGGATAAACTTGCTATAAACTCCACAGGTAGTCTGTTTTCACCACAGATGTCTCTATCCTAGTACTCCAATATTGCTTAAGTGACAAGGCTGTTTATGCAGAAGCTGGGTCATGCTGCATAGCCCATACTGCTCTCCACTCTGCATTTTAAGTCTACTCAAATTTGCTTCCTTGTCTCATAATAAATGGATTGGAGAAATATTTGCAAGTATGATACTTACTGATCCCAAACCAAAGAGGTCTACCAGGCATTGTGTGTCCTTCTTAGTGGTAGAATCATGAGATATAATACTCATCCTTTACTTTGGAATAGATACTTTGGAGTACCCTACACCCTAAGCACTGCAATGATGCAAGGGCCTCTGAACTTCATAGGGTGTCTCCTATCCTCTGGAGATCACTAACTTACCAAAGCCTGCAATGTATTTGTTTTGGCATTTATCTCTGTCACTATCCCTGGGATGTAATTTAGTCAATTTATTATTTATATGACCTTGGAAAGAAGACAGAGGCAGTATCAGAGGCTTTGCATTTGTGATGGCCTGCTATGATAGCTCTAACCTCACAGGTCAGGAAAGTAGTGATTTGCCAACTACTAAGTATCTTCATTTGAAATATTCATGCAAGAACCATTCAAAGGACATGTAGGTAGGTTTGAGGACCCAGTTATCCACTGTGAGCCAGGCCTGGACCAGAATTGTGTTTATTAACTCTCACATCTAACAGAGGGGCCATATTACTTCAGGTCCCAATCTATCAAATTCAACTTGGTGTATGTCCACTAGTCCTCAAAAATATCCAATTTTTCCTTTTTCCAGCTTATAGTCACCCAAGTAAGTAACTGTAGACCCCCTTTAGGAGGGTAAGGAGAATGACACACTTTTCATGGTGCTGCGAGATACTTCTTCCTAGTGACTTAGCTTCTTCAGGCTATGGATTCCAGATCTAAGAAGAGGTCAAGTCTAGGAACTAAGCAAGGGGTCATATCTACCTCTTGGGGCTGCTGCTTTTGGTCTCTTAATCATCCATTTTTTATTTCTTTTGATTGTATACATTGAGCAATATTATTATTGGCTGCCCATCTTGCATGCCCCAGGAACACTACACTCCATTAATCATCTCTGTAGCTCTCTGAAAGTTAGACCCCCAGGTTACCACTCTGACTTTGTTGCTCATTAAAATAATTGCACCCACTTGCTTTTAATGGGAAGAAGGAGCTGAACTAAGATACAATAGCAACAGAGGCCTCAGTTGCTTCTGTGGGATGCTCTGTAGCTAGGGTAGTTCTTCAGAATTATCTCTGATTGAAACAAGGAGCCTGGGTCTTTGGTGTGTAATGCATGTTTTAGGCTAGGCATATTCCTATAACCAAGGGAAATTCCTAGTGGTGATCTGTAGCCAACACTCCTGATATCTGATGGACCAAGCTTCAGGACCATGCCTCAGACCTAAAAGGAGTTCTGAGTGGTACTACAGTACTCCCTACATGTGGGGAGAGGAGTAGAAGACAAAGCATCTATTTGCCTATGTGGATCATGGTGAGGGCACTATAGTTCTGGAGCCAAGAGATACAGTAGTTATTTCCTGACTCTTCAGCTTTTGATAATGTCAGAGGTGGCAGCTCCCTTGACTTTCTAGTTGCGGAGTATAGTTTTGAGGTGTACTATAAGATCACATCTCATGATTTCTTCAGCCTTGACAATGATTACATGAACATTTAGCTCCTCTAAATAAACCTTTTCCTGCTTAACATAGAGTAGATTCTGTCATCTCAACTAAGAATCTTGACAAAATTGGTGTTTGATAGTGGCATCCATTCTAGTTAATGGTGCTGTGTTGTTATTGGTCATTATATAAATTGAATATTACATAAACCTTCATTAATACAGTCAGGTTTCTGAACTAAAGTCTAAGTAGGTAATTTACGCTATATGTCAATCTTCCTGGACCCACAGCTCTCTCTCTAATGTTTATTGATTGAAATAGAGTCAGTGTCCAGTTTGGGAGAGTTATGTGCTCATATTACTTGGTTATTTAGACTTGCAAGAAAGAAATATGGATAGATTACTTTGGAGGAAGAAATTTTTCAGATTTCATATAATTGTAGTGTAACATATCTCTCATCTCAGTAGCTATAGTCATTCACTATTTCAGTGCTTTAAGAAATAAAGTACAATTGGCCAGTCATTTGATATGCGGTCTAAACCTGACAATCATTCCTTTTCTTTGTATTTTAACATTTTTTCTTTTTGAAAGGGAGTTTCATTGGATTGGTATACCTTCATATAATAGTGTTATTAAAAATGTTATTCTTGGACAAAATTTCTTGCCAAGCTTTTGCAAATTCAGCTGACTTCTTGTATGTCTAGCACACATATGGTTGCTCCCGATTTCCCCACAGATATCTGGTTTAGCCAGTTGGAGCCAGAGTAGCAAGAGTCATCACTAAACTCATCAAGGCAACAGAATTCTACTTTACTTTAAAAGTATAAACTATATCGGGGCCAGTAGGTGTGTTTTTGTACAGACTTTTTTTGTGTGTGAAATTATTTCCTTTACATTTATTTATTGTTAAATTACACTGTCCAAAATTTCCCCCTTTACTCTCCCTTGACCTACCTAACCTCCACCTCCCACAGTCAATCCTCCCCTCCCTCCTTGTTTTTATCCATGGGTCCCTTATGAATGGTCCTTCAGACCATATGAAAGAACCTTTCAGCTTCTTTCCCCAATTTCCCCTGCCTGCTCCACTGTGGTCACCATCAGTTTGTTCTTTATTTCCATGTCTCTGGTTCTGTTTTGCTCACTTGGTTATTTTGTTGATTAGGTTCCACTTACAGGTGAGACCATATGGTATTTGTCTTTCACCATCTGGCTTCTTTCACTTAGCATAATGCTCTCCAGTTCTATCCATACTGTCCCAAAGGGTAGGGATTCATTCTTTCATTCTGCTGCATAGTATCCCATCATGTAAATGTTCTACAGTTTTTTGATGCACTCATTTACTGTTGGGAACTTAGGCTTTTTCCAGATTTGGCTATAAATAACACTGCAATGAACATTGGAGTGCATAGATTCTTTTGAGTTGGTGTTTCAGGATTGTTAGTGTATAATCCCAGCAGTGGAATTGTCAGGTGAAAAGGCAGTTCCATTTTTAGTTTTCTGAAGGAATCCAGTACTGTTTTCCACAGTGGCTGCGCTAGTTTGCTTTCCCCAACAGTGTACTAGGGTTCCATTTTCTTCACAGCCTTGTCAGCACTTGTTGTTTATTAATTTGTTAACAATGGGCATTCTGACTGGTGCGAAGAGGTATTTCATTGAGTTTTAATTTGCATCTCTTTGATGGCTAGTGATGCTGAGCATCCTTTCATATGTGTCTGGACCTTCTCTATGTCCTCCTAGGAGATATTTCTGTTTAGGTCCTTTTCTCATTTTTAAATTGGATTGTTAGTATGCCTAGAGTCATGTGAGTTCTTTATATATTTTGGAGTTAAAACCCTTTTCCAAGGTATCAATGGCAAATGTTTTCCTATATTGTTGGATTCCTTTTCATTTTGTGGATTTTTTCATTGGCCTTGCAGAAACTTTTAATTTGATGTAGTCTCATTTATTTATTATTTGTTTTATATCTGTTGCTCTAAGGGCCACATGAAAGTATTGCTGCATAATATATCTGAAATATTCCTCCCTATGTTCTCCTCTAGGACTTCTATGGTATCAAGATTTTACATCTTTTATCCATTTGAGTTTATATTTGTGTATAGTGCAAGCTGGTAGTTGACTTTCATTTTTTGCATGTATCTGTCCATATTTCCCAACACTATTTATCAAAGAGGCTATTCTTATGCCATTTTATGTTCCTGCCCCCTTTGTCAAATATCAATTGACCATAGAGACTTGGGTTTATTTTGAGTCTCTCTATTCTGTTCCATTGGTCTATGTGTCTGTTCTTATGCCAGTACCATACTGTTTTTATTACAGTGGCCTTATAATACAGTTTGATATCAAGTATTGTGATCCCTCCTATTTTGTTCTCCTTTCTCAAAATTGCTGAAGATATTTGGGGTCATTTATAGTTCCACATAAATTTTTAGAATGTTTGCTCTATATATGTCATTGATATTTTAATAGGGATTTCACTGAGTGTATAAATTGCCTTGGGTAGTATGCATATGTGTTTCCCTTATTTCCCTATTTCAGTGTTTTGTAGTTTTCCGAGTACAGGTCTTTTACCACCTTGGTTAGTTTCTTCCTAGGTACTTTATTTTTCTTCTTGCTGCAGAAAATGGGATTTTTTTTCTAATCTGTTTCTGATACTTTATTGTTGATGTAGAGAAATGCCTTTCATTTCTGAATATTGACTTTGTATTTTGCTGCTTTGCCAAATTCACTTATTACATTGAGTAGCTTTTTTTTTGTGTGTGTGTGTGCCTGTGTGTGCGTAGTCTACTGGGTTTTCTACATACACTATCATGTCATCTGCAAACAATGACAGTTTTGCTTCCTCCTTTCCAATTTGCATGCCTTTTATTTCTTTTTCTTGTCTGATTGTTCTGGTTAGGACTTCCAAACTATGTTGAATAGGAATGGTGAAAGCAGACATTCTTGTCTTGTCTCTGATCTTAGTAGGAAAGAATTTAGTTCTTGTCCTTAAGTATGATGTTGGCTCTAGGTCTCTCATATACGGTCTTTATTATATTGTGGAATGCTCCCTCTATTCCCACTTCGTTGAGTGTTTTTATCATAAATGAGTGTTACAGCTTACCAAATGCTTTTTCTCCATCTATTGATATAATCATGTGATTTTTGTCTCCTTTTGTTAATGTGATGTACTATGTTTATGTACTGTCCTTGCATCTCTGGGATGAATCCCAATTGATCATGTTGTCTGATCTCTTTAATATATTTCTGGATGCAGTTTGCCAATATTTTGTTGAGGATCTAGCATATATATTCATCAGTGATATTAGCCTGCAATTTTCTTCACTTGTTTCTTTTTCTGGTTTTGGGATTAGGATGATGCTGACTTCATAAAAAGAGTTTGGTAGTTATCCATATTCTTGGATATTTGGAATAGTCTGAGAAGAATAGAAATTTTTACAAATTTTTTTTTTTGTAAAATTTTCCTGTGAAACTGTCAAGTCCAGGGCTTTTGTGTGCTAGGAGGTTTTTGATTACTGCTTCAATTTCACTAACAGTTATTGGTCAATTCAGGCTTTCTACTTCTTGTTGATTCAGTTTTGGAAGACTATATGTTTCTAGAAATGTATATATTTCACCCAGGTTTTAAAATTTCTTGAGATATTGTTATTCATAGTAATTTCTTACAATCTTTTGGGGTTTTTTGTGGTATCAGTTGTAATTTCTGCTGTCTGATTTATTTATACAGGTCTTATTTCTTGTTTCTTGATGAGTCTGCTTAAAAGGCTTATTGATTTTATTTATATTTTCAAGGAACTACCTTCCAGATTTATTAAACCTTTGAATTTTTTTTAGTTTCTATGTAATTTAATTCTGCTCTGATCTTGATTAATTCCTTCTTCTACTCATCAGGGGTTTCATTTGTTATTGTTTCTTCAGTTCTTGTAGGTGTAGGGTTAGGTTGTTTATTGGAAATATTTCTATCTTTTTTCAGGTAGGGCTATTTTGCTATAAACTTCCCTCTCAGGACTGCCTTTGTCTTGTCTCCTAGGTTTGGGATTGTTGTGTGTTAATTTTCTATTACTTCCAGAAACTTTAACTTCTTCTTTGATCTTATTGTTAACTCATTCATTGTTTAATAGCATGCTATTCAGTCTCCATGATTTTGAATATTTTTGAGTTTTTTTTTTATTGAGGTTGGTTTCTAGTATCAAGTCCTTGTTGTCCTAGAAAATGCTTGGTATGACTTCAATTTTCTCCAGTTTGTTGAGGATTTGTTGGTGTCCTATCTTGTCATCTATCTTTGAAAATGTTCCATGTGATTTGAAAAAATGTGTATTTAGTTTTTGGGGGGATGAAAGATTCTACATATATCAGTTAAGTCTATTTGCTTTCATGCATTATTCAGTGACACAATATCCTTGTGGATTTTTTGTTTGGAAGATCTATCCATTATTGACAGTGAGGTGTTGAAATGCCTTACTATAAATATGTTGCTGTCTATATTTTTCTTAAAGTCCTTCAAGATTTTTCGTATATATTTGGGTGCTTCTATGTTGGTTGCATATATGTTTACCATATTTATGTCTTCTTGATGAATTCTTCTCTTGAGTATTATGAAGTGTTCTTCTGTGTCTCTTTTTATAGCCCTTGTTTTGAAGTGTATTTTGTCTGATCTAAGTATTGTTACCCTGGGTTTTATTTCCTGTCCTTTTGCTTGGAATATTTTTTTTTCCCCAACCCTTCACTTTCAGTTTCTGTATGTCTTTGTTCTGATTTGGGTCTCTTGTAGGCAGCATATTTGCTTGTGCAGGTCATGTTTTCTTATCCATTCAGCTACTCTATGTCTTTTGATTGGATTTAATCCATTTAATCCATTTATAGTTAAGGTTGTTATTGATAAGTACTTACTCATTGCCAATTCCTCCCTTTGTACCTTGTTCCTCTCTCTCACACTCCTTTTTCTTCATGTTCTTAAAGCAGTCCCTTTAGCATATTTTGGAATTATAGTTTGGTTGAAGTATGTTCTTTTAGCCTTTTTTGCCTGGGAACTCCTGAGTTTGTGTTCCTTTTTAAATGTTATCCATGCTAAGTGGACTAGTTTTGGTTGCAAGACTTTCCTTTTTCATTACATGGAATATTTCTTGCTTTCCTTTCTGGCTTATATGGTTTCTGTTGATAAGTCAGCTGCTAGCCTTGTCAGACTTCCCTTGTGTGTTATTTTCCTCTTTATCCCATGCTGCCTTTATGATTCTCTCTTTGTCTTTGAATTTTGCAATTTAAAGTATGATGTGTCTTGTAGTGGGCTTACTTGGGTTCAATTCATTGTGACCGTCTGTGCTTCCTGGACTTGTGTAACTTTTTCTGTCAATTAAGGAAGTGTTCCATTATTAATTTTTCAAGCAGGTTTTCTGTCCCTTAGTCCTTTTCTTGTCCTTCTGGTATCCCTATTACACACATAATGTTATGTTTCATGTTGTCCTGCAGTTCCCTTAACTCCTCTTCATTTTTTGGTCTGTTTTCCTTTTCTCACTCTTTCTGGGAGTTTTTTTTTTTTTTTTTTACCTTGTTCTCCAGTTTGCTGATTTGATCATCTTCTTCATTTAGCCTGCCTTTGATTCCTTCTCCTGTTTTCTTCAATTCAGATATTGCATTTTTCATTTCCCCCGGCTCTTGTTTATAGTTTCTATGTTTTTTAAAAGTTTTATTTATTCATTTTTATAGAAAGAGGAAAAGAGAGAAAGAGAGGGAGAGAAATATCAATGTGTGTTTGCCTCTCCCTAACCCCATAATGAGAACCTGGCTTGCAACCCAGGCATGTGTCCTGACTGGGAATCAAACTGGCAACCTTTTGGTTCACAGACCATGATCAATCCACTGAGTTACACCAGCCAGGACTACAGTTTCCATGTTCTTTTTCATGCTTATTTCATTCACAGTAGGTTCCTTTTAGGTTCCCTGTAGGTTTTTTTTGTGTGTGTGTGATTTCACAGAGATCATTGAGCTCCCTTATATCCATTGTTTTGAACTCAATATATAATAGTTTACTTGCTTCTGTTTCTCTTAGCACTCTTTCTGGGGATTCCTGCTTTCCTTTTAGTTGGGAGTAGTTTCTTTGACTTCCCATTTGAGGGAGGCTCTTTTTGGTCGCTTCTGCTTCTTACATTGATTTTTTTGACTCCTTCTCTTTGTGGTGTGAACTTCTATGGTTGAAGACCTGTGAGATTCAGTGGTGCAGTCTCTCAGAGGTGCAAACTCCTGAACTTGATGCTCCTGGGATGCCTTTAGGCTGTTTATGTTGGTTCTCTGGATGTAATTGGGTTTGATTGTTGTTGGGCCATTCTTTGGTGGGTCCTTCCCTCCAGCTATTTGAATGAGGGTCACTCAACCCACCACATCTTGTATACAGTGGTGCAGATGCTGCCAGGACAAAACCACAAAGCCCAGGAAACAAACACACACACCCCAAAATAACTCCTGCCTGCAATCCTACTATCAACAGGAAATGAAGCAGCATTAATAAGGGTTTAAAGTAATTAGGACTATTATAATGAAGGAGAGTAAATATGAGATGACCTACTGAAAGAAAAGTGATCTTGAGAGTGAAGAGGGAGGAACACTAATAAGAGTAGGGAATTGGAACAATGTGAAGAGAGATAGTAAAATTTACATCATAAATAAAAAGAGAATGAGTGAGGTAGAATGGAGTAAGAGAAGGGAAGTGTATAGTATTAGGTTTGAAGTGAAATTTCAAAAAATAAAATAAAATAAGTGAGGGAGAGGAAAAGGAAAAAAATACAAAAATATGAACCAAACTGGAGAGGAAGATTCACTACAGCAGAATCAATAGCAAATGATCTAAAGTTCATATAAGTGGGATGGGAATAAGAGGGAGAAAAGAAAGAAAGAAAAGCTTAAGAGTTGTCTATACAAAAAGAAAGTAATTTTGAGATGATAGAAGCAGAGGGAATACTAAGAGTGGGGAATGAAAACCAGACTAAAAGGGGAAAATTAAAATTTGAGATAAAAGGAAAAAGAAAAAAAGGAAAAAAAAAGGACATCATGAGAGAAAAACTAAAAACATAGTCTAAGACTGGGAAAAATTAAGCTTTGAGATAAAAAAAAGAGTAGGAGAAAAGAATGGTAAAACTTGAAATTTGAAATAAAAAAATTAGTTAAGATCTAGAGATAAAATTGAAAAAAATGCGACAATAGCTATCCTATCCACAATCAAGAACCAAAGATAGTTAAAGGAGGAGAGAGAACATGGGTATGTTAAGAGTGGAAGAAGAGTATGAGATGACCATTGACAAGAAAATTGGTTTTGAAAGGCTGGACAGGGGAGAAATAGTAAGAATGCAGAATGGAAACAAGATGTAGGAAGAAAGAAAACAGAATTTAAAACAAAAATAATAAGAGGACAGAAGACTGAAATATAGTAAGAGAAGGGAGAAGCAAAATATTTGAATTGAAATAAAATAATATAATATAAATATAAATATATTATATATTATATAATATGTAATATGTAATATACAATATATTATATTGCATATAAGAGAATATAATTTATATAAAATAAAATAAAATAAAATAATACAATATGATATAATATAATATAGTATCTAGTGACTTAATATGCACAACCTTGAGAGACAAAAAATGAACTATAAAAAGCTGTGCAGGAAAGAAAATATTGAAATCATGGAGAATATCACAGTGGATTATATCTCAATAGCATCTAGTATTTGTCACCATTTTTTCTTTCTGGATCCACCTCTGGTGATGTCATATGGTGACTCTGTCTGGCTTAGGCAGCCTGTTTGAGACTACTGTCTGTGGCTGACTCCTTCAGTTGTTAATCTAGTCACTCTGCACTCAGCAGTCAGTCTTAAGCATGACAGCGTGAGGTAGAATTGCGCTGGGTTGGGGATTGGGATTGGGGTTATTGCTTCCCCTCAGGCTGCTGCCACTCAGTGGGGACTGGTCTGCCTGAGCAAGATGGCTGCTGAAGTATGGAGGATGACTCAGCACCAGGATCTTTGTGGCTACTTTCTCAGTTCTCTCCCCAAAACCTCAGTCCTCAGTCTCTCCTCAAGTGTCTCTAGTTCACTCCTCCCCCTTCCCTTCCAGGAGCCCAGGACACATGGCTGCAAATGAAAATTTATATGTTAGCCCTTTAAATGGTTCTTTTCATCTCCAGCTTTTCATCCCTGTCAGAGAGCAACCCTGTTGCTTTTCACAGGTAGGTGTTATCTGTGCAATTTTAGTGCTCTGGTGCTTTAGGCTGGGGATCCAAGCTTAGTGTTTAGACTTCACACTTCTCAGGGGGATCCAACCAGTCACTTAAATATCCCTCTAGCTCTTCAGGTACTGCTCATGTGTCCACTGCTCTCCCTACTAGTCATGTTGTGCTGAAGCTGATTCTTCTGTCTCTCCATGAATATAAGGCTTCTCACTTATTATCATTCAATTGTTTGTTCTAGATGATTTCTCCACAATTTAGTTGTAATTCCAGATTGGTCCTAGGAAGGGAGTAGTGTAACTTTCTCTTACTCATCCACCATCTTGGCTTGCCTGGTTTTTGTACAGACTTAATGCAGTCATTCCAAAGTTGAATCCTCCTAGACAGTGGCTTGTCAGAATTTTGACCCCAAGTTTCATACCAAGGTGGATTTCATGTAGATGAAGAAACTGAAAGTCTGAAAGTTTAAGCACTTTGTCCTATTATATACCATAAATTATTGATGAAACCAAAGTCTAAGGCAGGTTTAGCTGACCCTAGATCCATACTTTTCCTATCAGTGTTTAGAATAGTGTTAATAAGCATGGGTTTTAAGGTCAGATATACCTTGGCTCAGCAACTCACCAGATATATGATCCCAGTAAAATTACAATACTTAACATCTCTTATCCTCAGTAATAAACCCATCTAGTGCCTAAGATTATTTTCAGAGTTAAATGAAAAAAACACTTGGGAAAATAGCATAATGCCTGGTATATATCAATCACTAGTTAATATAGCTAATATTATATCCCAGAGAAGTTAGCACAGTATAAATAATTAATAAACTAAGAATTGAGCACCAATTCAAACTATTTTTTTCTCTATACTAGTTCAGTTAAATATGGACTGAACTTAACCAAGACTGTGGATAAATATAGACTTCCTATTTATGAGAGACAGTTTTACCTTCATGAAATTTTATTTGAAAATGTTTTATTTAACAACCATTATTTAAGCATGTGTCAGTTCCTTCCTTTAAAGGAGCTCATAGCCTTAATTATTGGGCATGCAATTGTGGCAGGAGGACAATAAAAGAAGAAATGAGAAGAAGCTTGAAGAAAAATAGACAGGACTGTAGACTGAAAGAACATCCCTGAGCACTTAGTCATTCCTTTAAAGCAGTGAATAGCTTCTGGTAAGCTAGAAATCTGAACAGTTATGTGTCTTTCTTTTTAGTTTGGAGGATTGAATGGGGGAGGTGGGTAGGACAGGGGAGAGTAATAGGGAAAAATGGGGATAACTGTAATTGAACAGCAATAAAAATGTTAAGAGCCCTTGGAATTTCATGTGAAGAGAGCAACAAAAATGTCTTTTGTTATATTAAAAACAGATATATATCCCTGGCTGGTGTGGCACAGTGGATTGAATGCCAGACTGAAGCAAAAGGTCACCAGTTCAATTCCCAGGATGGGCACGTGCTTGAATTGCAGACCAGGTCACCAGTAGGGGATGAGAGAGAGGCAACCACACACTGATGTTTCTCTCCCTTTCTTTCTCCCTCCCTTACCCTCTCTCTAAAAATAAATGAATAAAATCTTTTAAAAAAGATATATAAAAGATGAGTAGAAGAGGGCCAGGCAGAGAAGTGTGGTAGATGTAAAGGGTTGAAATAAGAGAGAGCACTGTGGTCTAGCACATCAGATACAGTAATGTTGGGATGCATATAGGCTTGGGGGCAAGCAGATAGAAGAAAAGGATGTGATAAAACATTAGAAGACATAGGTTTGAAAAAGTCAATTCAAGAACACTATTGCATATGCTTTATGCTCTATGTCTGTGGTTTGTTACTTTAGCTGCCCTTTAGAATCATATGGGAAACTTTTAGAACTACTGTTGCATTTAAAAACAACTGTCTATATTCTTTAGGGCCCATTCTCCTACTGAAAAATTAAATTAAAAATTAGACAAAATGTATTTAAAAACCTTTTGAGCATTTAAAATCTACCAAAAGAATGAGAATTTAGAAAGCCAAGATCCAGAAAAGGGGGAAAGCCAAAAGTCTTGATCTGACATTTAGAGTAAGTTTTCCTCAAGAGAATTGACTGCCAGTTTCAAAATCAGTGCCTAGGAGATCAAGAGGTGGAAGAGTTTTCAGTAGTTTTTGTAAAACTGGAGATATGGGGTAGTGAAAACTGGAGTTCAGAGCCCACCAAAGTAGATTAGACCTAGTATACATACCCCTGGACTTATTTTGGGTTCCAAAAATTAGGAGTAAGGATGTTATAGAAGTAAATCAGACCACATAAGAACAGAAGCTAAGATTTGATCATCTTATTCCTGATTGATTAAGGTGAATTGATTATATTATAGCTGCTTTTAAGAAGTAAAAATAAATTCTCTCTGGTAAAAGTTAAGATTATAATCTCATCCAGACACTTAAATTATATCTATAATGTTCCAAAAACAATGCCCAATGCTCAATCAAAATTAACAAGCAAGACTGAAGATGGCAGCGAGGTAGGTGGAAGCTGAACTCACTTGCTTGTGCACAACTGGGACAACTTGCTGATCTTCTGAGGAACAGAGTGAACAGCCAACAGAATCCCAGCTTATATGAAATTTGAAAGCCAAAATTGTACAGGATGATGAAAAACAGATGGTAAGGAGATTGCATTAGAACGGTAAGTTCCCTGGGACCTGAGCAGGCACCAAGATAGAAATTGAAGACACAAATAAATGGAAGCATATACCATGTTCATGGATTGAAGGAAATAACATCATCAAAATGTCTGTGATACCCAAAGCAATGTATAGATACAACACAAACCTTATTAAAATACCAATGAATTATTTCAGAGACATAGAACAAACATTTCAAAAACTTAAATGGAACCACAAATGAATATGTGGCAATTTTGAGAAAGAAGAACAAAGTAGGAGGGGTCACAATACTTGATATCAGACTATATTCCAAGGCCACTGTAATCAAAACAGTCTGGTTCTGGCATAAGAACAGACACACAGGCCAATGGAAGAGAATAGAGAGTCCAGAAATAATCCAAGTCTCTATTGTCAATTAATATTTGACTAAGGGGGCAGAAACATAAAATGGAGTAAAAATAGCATATTCAACAAATGGTGTTGGGACATCTGGATGTGCAAAAAAATGAAACTGGATCACCAACTTACACTGTACATAAAAACAAATTCAAGGTGGATAAAAGGCTCAAATGTGAGTCATGACATCATAGAAGTTCTAGAGGAGAACATAGGCAGGAAAATCTCAGCTATTCCACACAGCAATATTTTCACCAATATGTCCACTGGAGCAAGGCATATAAAGGAAAGAATAAACAAGTGGGACTTCATCAATTAAAAAATGTCTTCATGGCTAAGGTAAACATCAGCAAAATTTAAAGGGAATCAACCATATGGGAAAATGCATTTAACAATGATACCTTGGACAAAGGTTTGATGTCCAAAATATATAAAGAACTCACATGACTCTACTCCTGGAAGACAAACAGCCCAATTAAAAAATGGGCAAAGGACCTGGATACTTCTCCAGGAAGGATAAACAGAGGGCCCAGAGATATATGAAAGGATGCTAAACATTAGTAACCATCAGAGAGATGCAAATTAAAACCACAATGAGATAGCTCCTCACACAGGTCAGAATGGCCATCATAAACAAATCAATAATCACACATGTTGGAAAGGTTGTGGAGAAAAGAGAATCCTAGTGCACTGTTGATGGAAATGCTACTGGTGCAACCACTGTGGAAAACAGTTTACAATTTCCTGAAAAAACTAAAAATGGAACTTTTTTGACCCAGCCTTTTGACCCAGCAATCCATTGCTGGGACTGTACCCTAAGAATCCTGAAACCCCAATCCAAAAGAACATATGCACCCCAATGTTCATAGCAGCACAATTTACAATAGCCAAGTGCTGGAAGCAACCTAAGTGCCCATCAGTAAATGGATGAGTCAGAAAACTATGGTACTTTTACACAATGGAACTCTATGCAGCAGAAAGAAACGAGGTGATCCTACTCTTTGCAACAGCATGGATGGAACTGGAGAGCATTATGCTACGTGAAATAAGCCAGGCAGTAAAAGACAAATACCATATGATCTCACCTTTAATAGGAACTTAATCAACAAAAGGAACAAACAAGCAAAATATAGCCAAAGACACTGAAATTGAGAATAGCCTGACAGTGATCTGAGGGGAGAGGGGAAGGGATAATGGGGGAAAAGGGGGAAGGGTGAACAGGAACAATTATAAAGGACATATGGACAATAACAAGGGGGGTTGAAATGGGGGATGGAAGCAGGGAGAGATGGGGTGGTGGGGAGGGCTGGGGGGAAAAGGCAGAAAACTGTACTTGAACAACAATTTTAAAAAATTATTAAGATGGCAAAAAAACACAACTATGGTACATTTACACAATGGAATACTCTGCAGCAGAAAGAAAGAAGGAGCTCCTATCCTTCGTGAAAGTTTGGATGGAACTGGAAAGCATTTTGCTAAGTGAAATAAGCCAGGTGGTGAAAGAGAAATACCATATAACCTCACCTATAAGTGGAACCTAATCAACAAAACAAAAAAGCATCAAAATACAGCCAGAGTCATTTAAATAAAGAACAAACTGTCAATACCCAGAAAGGAGAGTGAGAGGAATAATAGGGGAAAGGTCATCAGGGAACATGCATAATGGACACATAGACAAGACCAAAGGGGGTAAGTCTGAGGGTTGAAGGCAATGACAGGTAGAGTCGTTGGGGGCATGTTTGGGTGAAAATGGAGATAACTACTTGAACAACAATAAAAAAAGAAAACATCAATTTCTGAGAAAACCTTAATATTAAATAAAAATAGAAACAAGTTTAAAACTGTATTTTTTAATGTTTTAAAAAGCTAACAAGCAAATCAAAAGAGAAATTCAAATTGCTGCAGAAGAAATATGATTTGCTACTGCACCATCTTATTCAGAATGTCCAATTCAAATGGAACACATTATTTCATTTGCCTGAATGACTCATTGAACAGAAGAGAGAAATTAATGAGATATCAATTGAGTGTAATTTCAGAGAACTGATCAGTTGTTTACCAGCAGGGGATCATGTAATCTGTGTCATGCTAAAGCCTTTTTATGCTGTGAGTCTGGATATGAGCAGCCACATGTCTGCCCTCACTCAGGTCATCCAAATGATTCACATCTTGAATTGGAAAATCAACATGCTGTTTGAGGAGATGAGGAGCATTGGCACCATGCTGATGCCTTTGAAGGAAGCCATGGTCAGTGGACTCTCTCCCACTCTCCACAACCCCAGGTACACCTTTGCTACATGGTTAGACCCCCCCCCATTACAAAGCCTCCCTGTTCTGTAAGGAAGAAGCAGAGTAGTGCAACTAGGATTTAATTAGGGAACTAGAATGCTGATATTTACCACAGAGGACACATGTGTCTTCAATGGGTATGATTCAGGCTCTCCATTGAAAGACTCTGGTGTAAAGGAGAACCCTGTAATCACTCATGGCCAAAGTAAAAAAGAATAACCTAAGAGAAAAGGTGAAGGTGCTCACATGCCTGGAAGAGAAGGTGCTTGTGGAAGTCACCGACAAGAGTTTTGCCTTGCTGGGTGAAGCTAAACTCTCATAGTGCCAAGGCCTTAGATCTATTCCTCAGGCAGGAAGATTGATCATATGGTAGTTTGTTTAGTCAGAGGATAACTGGTGAGTCAGGAGACAAGGAAATTCAGAAACCAAAGTCAAAAGTCATTGTGTGGAAGAGGAAACCAGCTGCACCTGGCAGTCTGCTACCAGATCAAAATGGTCTATAGTGGAAAACAGATGTGTTTATAGAAATCCACCCTCTGTTCCCCTGGCCAGAGCTGCTGCCCTCTTTACAGGGAGTCAATGTATTAAGTTTGGCAGTTCTTTTCTTTTCTTTTCTTTTTTTCATGTTTTTAATTTTAATTGTTGTTCTTATACCGTTTTCTGTCTTCTACTCCCATCCCAGCCCACCGCCCCAGCCCTCCCCAGATCCCTCCCATTTCTACCCCCCCAGCTTTTGTCCATGTGTCTTTCATACTTGTTGCTCTAAACCCTTCCCCTTTTCCCTTGAAATTCCTATCCCTCTCCTCTCTTGTTCTCAATTTCAGTGTCTTTCGTTATATTATGCTTGTTTGTTTGTTCTGTTGATTAGGTTCCTGTTAAAGGTGAGATCATATGGTATTTGTCTTTCACCTCCTGGCTTATTTCGCTTGGCATAATGCTCTCCAGTTCCATCCATACTGTCGCGAAGGGTAGAAGCTCCTTTTTTCTTTCTGCTGCATAGAATAATTTGGCAGTTCTTGTAGAGCTTGTGATGCCTTTTTTCTTTCTGCTGCATAGAATAATTTGGCAGTTCTTGTAGAGCTTGTGATGCCAAGGAGGTTATTAAAAGTGAACTGAAGTGGTTACATAACAAACTGGAAAGAAGAGTGAGGAAAGTGCCTGCCCAAAAATGACAGACCAGGATAAAATGGAGCAAGATCTGTAGGCTCTCTGGCTCATTTCAGGAGACTCCCCATGTGTTAAAACAAGTTGAGAAGTTAGCTACACAGAAAGAAGTGCCAAGTGAGGCATTAACACCCTTGAAAAGGGCTTACCAATGAAAGGGTTTCATGATCTACATTGTTGGCTGAGTTTTACTTTTAGGAATTTGAAGACAGTATTAATTACAACTTTAACCCCTAAAATATCTGTCACATGACAGGGATTCCCCCAAACACACACACAATGCTTTTTATTGATTCAGAGAATCTCAAAGAAAGTTTCTGGTCCTCAAGGATAAACTCCCTGGTAGAGAACACTAGAGATGGGAGAAGCAGATGAATAAAGCATTTTACTGTCCTCTTTAAGAGTGTAAGCCAACTCCTTTTTAGAAAGACATACTAATTTCAGAATAATACAAATCAAAACACTTGCTAAAGTTCTGGAGGGTCTGAGGCTAGCAGAACAGATCAGGAAAGTTACCAATAGATTACTTTTCTAGGTGTTTGTGTGCATGTCCAGGTAAAGTTATTAATGCAAAAACATCAGCTATCACTCCTGAGAAATTCTCAGGTGAGAAGCAGCAAATTACTTTAATATTTGGAGTGAAAATGAAAGCTTTTGGGCCCATTAGAAAGGGTAGTAAGAAGCTTCATTCATGAGAAAACCTGGTATGACCAAGGCATGACTGTACAGCTCAAAGGAGAGAAAGAGCTGACTCTACAATACCTATAGTCATCGCCAATAATAGTGGTAAGTATTCTCATAATAAAAAAAGGAACTTCAGGGCTAATGGACATTTTCTACATTCACCTTTTCCTCATAAATCATTGCCTCTCATTCAGCAGCAAATCCTTGCAACAAGTCTTTCAAAATATATCCAAATTTCAGTGTTTATTGCCATGACAACCATGTGGTTGGTGAGCATGATAATACCTTATCTGGATTATTGGTGTAGCTTCCTATTAGGTTCCTCTGTACTCACTCAAGTGTCTCTGGAATTAGTTCCCAATGCAGTATCCAGAGCAATCTGTAGATATAGAAGAACTCTGTTCAAAAGCTCATGAATGGGAGAGGATTTGGGGAAGTTGGTAGAAAAATACCAGGAATTGTCTTCCTATGTGGACATCAATTGCACTGGCATACTCTTTCCAATGTAACTATTTCAGAACTCTGGAATCTTTTGAAATCTTGAAACTTCCAAGCAGATGGCTTGGGCAGTACATTATGGTTAATTTCAGTCAATTTCAGCTCATACTACATAGAAGCTATCCATTCTCTACCCCACCCCATGGCAAGCAGCTCTGTACCAGTTCATGGAGCAGCTTGTGCACAGCTTGTAGGAGTCATGGTGGTCAAAAAGAATCCTGTCTTTTGAATAATAGAAACCTGTGCTCTGATAACTGATTGTTGCTTCTGATCACAGTGGTATCTGCAATCACAAGCCGAGATCACAAAAAGGTTAATTGACCTACCCCCTTCGGCTTTGTCCATGGGTCCTTTATACATGTTCCTTGATGGCCCTTCCCCTATTTTTCCCCATTATCCTTCTCCCCCTTCCTCTCATTACTGTCAGTTTGTTCTTTATTTCAAGGTCTTTGGTTTTATTTTGCTTGCTTGTTTGCCTTGCTGATTAGTGAAGACAAATACCATATGATCTCACCTATATGTGGAACTTAAGCAACAAAATTTGGAATTTTAATTATGATGGGTCTTGGAGTAGGCCTCTTTGTGTTCATCTTCCTTGGTACCTTTTGCACTTCATGAACTTGTATGACTTTCCCCCTCTCCACATTATAGAAGTTTTCTGTCAATATTTTTTAAAACAGATTTTCTATCCCTTGTTCCTTTCTTCTTCTTCTGGTATTCTTATAATTCAAATGTTATGTTTCACATTGTCCTAAAGTTCCCTTAAGTTATCCTCATAATTTTTGGGTCTTTCTACATGTTGTTCCTCTGCCTGGGTATTTCTTTCTACTTTGTCTTCCAGCTCACTATTTTGGTCCTTTGCTTCATTCAGTCTGCTTGCAATTCCATCTACTGTATTTTTTTTAAATTTCAGATATTGTATTCTTCATTTCTTCCTGGTTCTTGTTTATATTTTATATTTCTGTTATCATGCTGTTATAGTCCCACTCAGTTCCTTGTAGTTTTCTCTGTGTTCCTTGATCATGCTTATAACCATTATTTTGAATTCTATGTTTGATAGATTGCTTGCCTGAATTTCACTTAGCTCTTTTTCTGGAGATTCTTCATTCCTTTTGATCAGGGGTTCTTTCTTTTTCTTCCCATGTTAAATGACTCTGTTTGTTTGTTTCTGTGTCTCAGGATGCTCTGCTCTACCTTCCTGTCTTCATGCCTGACTTCTGTGTTAGGAGTTCTCTGTGACTCAGCAGTGCAGTCTTTTTTATCTTTTTGCCTGGATATTCTAAGGCTGCCCTTTCTTCCATGTTTGTGGGCTCTCTTGTTGTACTTCAGTTTTACTTGCTGGTAGCTTCTACGTTGATGGGTTTTCCCCTATAGTGGGTTTACTACTAGTTATAACTCCCACCTTGTCTTGTATGCTGTATAAGTGTTGGCCAAGAAAGCAGTATTACCAGGCAACTGAATCTATGATAGCAAATGGCACTACCCTACCACATTAGAATTCTCAGCTGCACTTTAACAAATATGGATAAAGGCGAAGAGAGATTATGGACATTTAAAGATATGACAAAGAGAACATGAGATGAACAAAAGAGGGGAAAATGTTATTGACTGGTAAGAGGGAGGAGAATTTATAAGTGTAGAGCTAGAACTGAAACAAAGATAGGGGGAAAACAAAATTTTATATGTAAAACATGTAAGGCAACAATGGGGTAAGAAAAGGGAAAAGTACAGTATGAGGTCTAAGGTACAATTAAAAAAGTATTATACCAATGGGAGCAAAATGGAGAAGAACCACAGTAAGGTCAATAGGAACAACATCTGAAAAAAAGTTTAGAAAAGGTGGAAGGGGAATAAGAATATTGTAATAAAGCCAAAATTGAATATGAGGTGTGTCTCATAAAGTAAATAATTTTAAGAGGACAGGGAAAACAAGCTAATAAGAGCAAGGACTAAAACCCAGGTTGAGAGAATGGGAAATGAAACAAATACAAAAAATGAAATAAGATTCCTCACTCCACTGATCAGGGGCAAAGGGAAGGTGAAATGAAGTAAGACTGGCAGGGAGTTTTCTATGAGGTTTAAAGAACCAATAAATATTTAACAACTATCAATTCCTTTGAAGCAGTACAGCAATAACCATGGTATTTTGCTTAACTAGCCACTGTTCATATAAGGAGGAAAAGAAACCAAGCTGTTATAAGAGGGAGAGAGGAATGTGTGCTGACTAAGAAAAAGTAGCACTTACGCAAAATTAGATGTAGGAACAACATTGAGAGTAAGGGATAGGAAGTTAGCATAGTAGGAGAGCAAATAGTTTAACACAACAGTTATAAAGCTCAGGAAGATGGCACAATGGATTGAAAGCAGGTAGGTGTGCTGTGTTGCCTTTGGAATAACAATAATATTATAAAATATATATAATCTGAATAAAACAGACTAAAAAGACCCAATAAACACAGATAATGAGTCTACAGATTTGGAGGAGTGTGGATGGACTACTCAAGGACAGAAAAAGGAAAACAGCCACTAATTGGAGGCAGATCCATTGAGACGCTTCCCTCTTGATATCTTGTGTTTCTCTCTTCAGTGCCCAACAAGTCCAACTTTCTTCCACTTGAAGAGCCAATATCACAGCCAGGACCACTACAGCTTCTCTTCCTATAGATGACCTTAAGTCCTGTCTGGTCTAGTGCAGAAGGGGGGCTGCTGGCTCTTCCTGCCTAATTGCAATGTCCTGTGTGGAAGTTCCTTTGGCCTTCTCTGGAGTCCCAGACAGAAAAATATAAAGGGCTGTCTCATTCCATGCTGGAGAAGCAGGGAGGGTGGCTCGGTGAATTTTTCTGAGCTAGGTTCTCTCTTTATAGGATCCTTCTCCTATTTGAGTCCAGATGTTTTCTCTGTCAACCAAGCTTCTGCACAAGGCATGTCCATTGCTCCCTCACCCAGTGTGTTTGTTTAGCTTCTAAAGAGGGATTTATTGCAGTTTCTTCCAGTGCGTTTCTCCCCTCCTAGTGTGTTAGTTTAGCTTCTAAAAAGGGCTTATTGCAGGAGACTCTAGGCACAAATTCAACTTGCTATCCATTCAGAAGAGGTTTTTTTTTTTTTTTTTTTTACTTCCCTGCACCCAGGACTTTCTCTGAATTTGGCAGCATTAATTTTACTTGTCAGGGGTATTTTTATTCCATTTGGAAAGAACCCAATCCAAGTTAAATATACACACCCAAAACAAGAAAAATAATAATGAAAACACAGAGAGTAGTGAGTTATTTGGAATACTAGTACAGTAAAAGAAAAAAGATACAATATGACATGGAGAAAAACAAGCCACAACAAAGCAAACAGAAAAAACAAACAAACAAATAACAATAACCTATATAAATGAAAAGGAGAAAGAGAAATTAAATTAAAAAATATATGTTTTAATGAAGGCCAAAGTAAAATTTCTCTCAGGTGTTGGTTTTTGCCTTCTGACTTCTTTCTAGATTTGTCTCTGGTTTTTGCTCAGCTCCAGGACTTATTGTGTCACCCTTGAATAAAAAAAAATGAAGAGGAGGACTTCTGGCCAAAATGGAGGTGTATGCAGATACACTTAGCCTCCTCACACAACCAAAAGTACAATAACAAATTTTAAAAAATAACCAGAACTGTCAGAAAATCACACTGTATGGAAACCCTACAACCAACAAATTGAAGAAGAAACATTCATTCAGACTGGTAGGAGGGTGGACATGGGTAGTCTGGGTGGAGAGGATGTGTGGCAAGACAGCAGCAGCAGGACTGAGCAGGCAAGGTGGCAGCTGATACAGCAGGTGATACCACATTTGTATGCACATGTAGAGCTAGACAGACCACACAACTCAGAGTTCTAGTACAAGAAAAGAAGGCCTAAAAACCTCTGGTTGTAAAAATCTGTGGGAGCTGAGGCAGTGGGAGAAACTCCCAGCCTCACAGTAGAGTTTGTTGGAGAGACCCAAAGGGTCTCAGAACATACACAAGCCCACCTACCTGGTAATCAGCACCAGAAAGGCCCAATTTACTTCTTGGTAGAGGTGGAAGGCTCTGAAAGCTGGCCAAGAGCCAAGCAAGCAGCATTGTTTGTTCTCTGATCCCTCCCCAACATACAGCATCACAATGCAGGAATGTGGGTTGCCTTTCCCTGGTGAATACCTAAGGCTCCTCCTCTTACAAAATATCAGGTGTGCCAAGAAAAAGAAATATGGCCTAAATGAAAGAACAAATCAAAGCTCAAGGAAAACAACTAAGCAAAGAAGAGATAGCTAGCCTATCAGATACAGAGTTCAAAACACTGGTAATCAGGATGCCCACAGAAATGGTTGAGTATGGTCACAAAATAAAGGGAAAAGTGAAGGCCATGCAAAGTGAAATAAAGAAAAAATATACAGGGAACCAACAGTGAAGGGAAGGAAACTGGGACTGAAATCCATGATCTGGAACAAAAGGAATAAATAAACATCCAACTGCAACAGATTGAAGAAACCAGAATGAAAAAGAAAAAAAAAAAATGAGGAGGGCCTTGGGAACCTCTGGGACAACATTCAACATTCCAACATCTGAATTTTAGGGGAGCCAGAAACAGAAGAGGAAGTGTAAAAAAAATGGAAACTTATTTGAAAAAATAATGAAAGAAAACTTCCCCAATCTGGTGAAGGAAATAGACTTCCAGGAAGTCCAGGAAGCTCAGAGAATCCCAAAGAAGTTGGACTCAAGGAAGCATACACCAAGGCACATCATAATTACATTAACCAAGATAAAATATAAGGAGAGAATCTTAAAAGCAGCAAGAGAAAAGGAGACAGTTACCTACAAAGGAGTTCCTATGCGACTATCAGCTGATTTCTCAAAAGAAACCTTGCAGGCAAGAAGGGGCTGGGAAGAGGTATTCAAAGTCATGAAAGGCAAGGACCTATATCCAAGATGACTCTATCCAGCAATGCTATCTTTTAGAATGGGAAGGCAGATAAAATGTTTCCCAGATAAGGTCAAGTTAAGGGAGTTCATCATCGCCAAGCCCTTATTATATGAAATATTAAAGGGAATTATCTATGGATGGTAAAATGACAACAAACTCACAACTATCAGCAACTGAACCTTTAAAAAACTAAGAAAACAATTAGAATAGGAACAGAATCACAGATATAGAGATCACATGGAGGATTATCAGTGGTGAGAGGAAGGGAGTGAATGGGGGAAAAGGTACAGGGAATAAGAAGCATAAATGGTAGGTAGAAAATAGACAGGAGGAGGTTAAGAATAGTATAGGAAATGTAAAAACCAAAGAACTTATATGTATGGCCCATGGACATGAACTAAGGGAGGGGAGGGTGCAAGGCAGAGGAGAATAAAGGAGAGAAAAAAAGTGGGGCAACTGTAATAGCATAATCAATAAAATAGATTAAATTGAAATGAAATTAGTTTTAAAAATAGAAGAAAAGGGGAAAAAATAATAAAAGAGTACCCCCCTGCTGGTAGTTGCTAAGCATGCCTGGCTGGTTTTGCAGATCCTACAAGCTCCTGCAAGCAGTGGGTTTTGAGCTCTGTTTTTTCTTTGCAGTGGTTCTGCTCTGAAGTGGGCTCACCCTGAGCCTCAATCATCACAGGTGCCCAGTTTCCAGCCCATGCTCTTGCAGTGCTGTGTGACCCACACTCTCCACTTTGAGCTTTTGCATGTATTATAAACCACCTCGCTTTGCACCACTTTTATCAATCCATAAGGAAAGTCCAGTCTATCTCAGACACAGCCAGTCAAGGCCTCCTTCTTTGCCCATCTCCAGGTGTGGAATCTAGATCCCCTTCTGCCTTTGTCATAGACTGGATGTCAACACTGCCCTGGCTTGGGTGTATAGCCAGCTGCATGTGTGCCTGCATGCCCTGTGCACCTTTTGTTTTTGCCCCTGCAACTTTACGTACTCAAGCTTCTCTGGGCCATTCTACAATTTTCTCTTCTTGGGAGTGATGGGAAACACTAGGTTGCTATCATGGACCCAATTCTCTGAAGTCTGATTATGCCTGTGCAGAAGCCATGGCCTAAGATGCTATGCCAAGGAATTCCCCCATCTGCCTATACCTTCTTACTACTCATTTTGAAGTCTCCTCTGCTTACTTCGGTTTCCAAACTTTGTATCAGCTCAGGTTATGTTGGCTGTTTACTTTGTTTTTCAGAAGAATGGCATAATGTCTCAGTTTGGTGCTCAAACAAGTGAGCTCAGTTGCCATCTACTTTACTGCCATCCTCCCTATTTGATTTGAAAAAAAAAAAACTTAAAAAAAAAAGAAATTCTGGACTTGAAAAATACAAGTGAAATAACAATTTTCCTTAGAGGAGTACAAGGGCATATTTAAGCAAACAGAAGTAAAAGGGAAAATTTAAGGTAGAAAAATAGAAAATGTTGAATCTGAGAATCAGAAAAGGCAACAGAGCCTAAGAGACATGTCCTTCATGAGTGAAGAAGAAATTAAGGAATTCCAAACAAATGAAAGCTGAGGGAGTTTGTAGACATTAGAACTTCCCTGTAAGAAATGCTAATGTAAAATTTGAATGACAAAATATAAGGACATTAAACAGTAACTCAAAACCACATGAAAAATGACATATTATTGATGAAGATAAATAAATGGACAATATCAAAGCTAGAATTTTTTATTTTTTCTTATTTTTTATTGTGGTTCAAGTACGGTTGTCCCCATTTTTCTGCCACAACTTTCCTGCAGCCCACCCACCTCTGCTTCCTGCCCTCAATCCTACTTCCCTTTGGCATTGTCCATGAGTTGTTTATACATGTCCCTTGATTACACTTCCTCTTCTCTCTCCCAGTATCTGCCTTTCCCCAACCCTCTTGTAACCATCAGTTTGTTCTTTATCTCCGTGTCTCTGGTTATATTTTCCTTGCTCATTTATTTTATTGATAAGGTTCCACTTACAGGTGAGATCATATGGTGCTTGTCTTTCATCCACTGGCTTACTTCACTTAGCATAAGGCTTTCCACTCCATCCATGCTATCACAAAGGGTAGGAGCTTCCTTCTTTCTTCTGTATGGTATTCCATTGTGTTAATGTACTGAGACTTTTTTTTGATCCATTCATTTACTGATGGCTTAGGTTGCTTCTAGCTCTTGGCTACTGTAAATTGTACTGCTATGAACATTGGGGAGCATAGGTTGTTATAGATTGGTGTTTCAGAATTCATAGGGAATAATCCCAGCAGTGGAATTGCCAGTAAACAACAGGCAGTTTCATTTTAGTTTCTTGAGGAAATTCCATACTGTTTTCCACAGTGGCTGCAACAGTATGCAACTGACCAACAATGTACTAGCCTTCCCTTTTCTCCACAACCTCTCCAGTGCTTACTGTTTACTGATTTTTTTATTATGGCCATTCTGACCAGTATGAAGTGGTATCTCACTGTAGTTTTAATTTGCATCTCTCTGATGAGTAATGATGCTGAGCATCTTTTCATATGCCTCTGGGCCCTCTATATGTCCTCCTCAGAGTAGTGTCTGTTCAGGTCCTTTGTCCATTTTTTAATTGGATTATTTGTCTTCCTGGAGTGGAGTTGTGTGAGTTCTATATATATTCTGGATTTCAAAACCTTGTCTGAGGTGTCAGCAAATATATTTCTCCACACAGTTGGTTCCCTTCTCATTGTGCTGATGTTCTTTAGCTGTATAGAAGTTTTTATTTTTATTTTTATGAAGTCCCATTTGTTTCTTCTTTCCTCGATGTCCATGCTCTAGGAGACATATCAGTGAAAATGTTGCTGTGGGGCATAGATGAGATTTTTCTATGTTCTTCTCCAGGACTTTTAAAATGTTGCAATTTACATTTAAGTATTTTATTCATTTGGAGTTTATTTTTGTGTATGGTGTGAGTTGGTGTTCAAGTTTCATTTTTTTGCATGCAGCTGCCCAGATCTCTCAACACCATTTGTTGAAGAGGCTATTTTTACTCCATTTTATGCTTCTGACCACTTTTTTGAATATTAATTGACCAAAGAGAAATGGTTCTATTTATGGGCTACTCATTTTGTTACTTAGATCTATGTGTCTGTTGTAGTTTGATATTATGTATTGTGATCCATTCTATTTTGTTCTTTCTTGAAAATGCTGCGGGTATTCAGGGTTGTTTATAGTTCCACATAAATTTTTGAAATATTTGTCTGATATTTGTGAAATATGTATTTTAATTGGGATTGAATTGAATCTATAAATTGCTTTGGGTAGAATGGACATTTTGATAATGTTAATTCTTCCATTCCGTGAACACAGTATATGCTTCCATTTATTTGTTTTCCTTAATTTCTCTTTTCAGTGTTCTATAGTGTTCCAAATACAGGTCTTTTACCTCACTGGTTAGGTTTATTCCTAAGTACTTTATTTTCCTTCTTGCTACAGTAATGAAATGTTTTCCTCATACTTCTGTCTGATAATTTATTGTTGGTGTACAAAAATGCCTTTGATTTCCATATATTGACTTTGTATCCTACTGCTTTGTCCAATTTAGTGGTTGGGTAGATTTTGGGGGAATCTATACAGTTTTTTTTATATACACTATCATATCATCTGCAAACAGTTACCATTTTACTTCCTCCTTTTCATTTTCAATGTCTTTTATTTATTTTTCTTGTCTGATTGCTATGGCTAGGACTTCAAATACTATGTTGAATAGAAGTGGTGAAAGAAGACATCCTTGTCTTGTGCCTTATCTTAGTGAGAAAGAGTTCAGTTTTTGCCTGTTCAGTATGATGTTGGCTGTAGGTTTTTCATCTATGGTGTTCACTATTTTGCGGTATGCTCCCTCTACTCCCACTTTGCTGAGTGCCTTTATCATAAATAGGTAATTTACCTTATTAAATGCTTTTTCTGCATATACTGATATTATCATGTGATTTTGTCTTTCCTTGTGTTTCTGTGATGTATTATGTTTACTGAATTGAGAATACTGTACCATCCTTGAATCCCTGGGATGAATCCCATTTGATCTTGGTGTACGATATTTTTAATGTATTGCTGGATGCAACTTACAAATATCTTGTGAGGATTTTAGCATCTATGTTTATCAGTGATGTTGGCCTGTGCATTTCTTTGTTAGTTATGCATTTATCTGGCTTTCGGATTAGGGTGATGCTGGCCTCATGAAAAGAGTTTGAATCTTCCATCTTCTTGGATTGTTTGAAGTAATCTGAGAAGGATAGGGGTTAGCTCTTCCTTAAATGATTTGTAAAATTCTCATTTGAAACAATTCAGTCCAGGGCTTTTGCATCCTGGGAATGTTTTTGATTACTGTAATAATTTCCAGTTATGTATCTGTTCAGGCTTTCTGCTTCTACTTGATTCAGTTTTGAAAGATAACATTTTATTAGATATTTCACTCAAGTTTTCAAATTTCCCAGAACATAGTTGTTCCTAGTAATTTCTAACAATCCTTTGTTTCAGTGTGGTATCAGTTGTAATTTCTCCTCTTTCATTTGTTTTTTTTTTTCACAGTTTCCTTTTTTATCTATTTTAATCATGCTCCTGTACAGTTTTCTGCCTTTTACTCCCATACCAGCCCACCACCCCAGTCCTCCCCATAGCCCTCCCATTTCAACACCCCTCCTAGTTTTGTCCATGTATCCTTTATACTTGTTCCTGTAAACCCTTCCCCTTTTGCCCTGGAATTCCCTCCCTTCACCCCTGTGGTGACTGTCAGCCTGTTCTCAATTTCAGTGTATTTGGTTATACTTTGCTTGTTTGTTTGTTTTGTTGTTTAGGTTCATGTTAAAGGTGAGATCATATGGTATTTGTCTTTCACTGCCTGGTATATTTCACTTAGCCTGATGCTCTCCAGTTCCATCCATACTGTAGCAAAGGGTAGGAGCTCCTTTTTTCTTTCTGCTGCATAGAATTCCATTGTGTAAATGGACCATAGTTACCTGATATATTCATTTACTGATGGGCACCTAGGTTGCTTATAACACTTGGCTATTGTAAATTGTGCTGCTATGAACATTGGGGTGCATAAGTTCTTTGGATTGGTGTTTCAGGGTACTTAGGATATAATCCTAGGAGTGGAATTGCTGGGTCAAAAGGTAATTTTAGTCCATTTTTAGTTTCCTTAGAAAATTTCATACTGCTTTTCATAGTGGTTGTACCAGTGTGCAGTCCCACCAACAGTGCATTAGGGTCCCCTTTTCTCCACAACCTCTCCAACACTTGTTGTTTGTTGCTTTGTTTGTGATGGCCATTCTGACTGGTGTGAAGTGGTATCTCATTGTGGTTTTAATTTGCATCTCTCTGATAGCTAGCGATATTGAGCAGATTTTTATGTGTCTCTGGATCCTTTGTATGTCCTCCTTGCAGAAGTGTCTGCTCAAGTCCTTTGCCCATTTTTAAATTGGGTTGCTGTCTTCTTAGAGTGGAGTCATGTAAGTTCTTTATATATTTTGGAGATTAAACCCTTGTCTGAGGTATCATTGGCAAATATGTTTTCCCATACAGTTGGTTCTCTTTTTATTTTAATACTGTTTTCTTTAGCCATGCAGAAGCTTTTTATTTTGATGAGATCGCATTTTTTATTCTTCCTTTATGTCCCTTGCCTTAGGGGACATATCAGTAAAAATGTTACTGCATGAAATATCTGAGATTTTCCTGCCTATATTCTCCTCTAGGACTTTAATGGTGTCATGGCTTATATTTAAATCTTTTATCCACCTTGAATTTATTTTTGTGTATGGTGTATGTTGGTGCTCGAGTTTAATTTTTTTTTTTTTTGCACATAGCTGTCCAGTTCTCCCAACACCACTTGTTGAAGAGGCTACTTTTACTCCATTTTATGTTGCTCCCTCCTTTGTTGAATATTAATTGACCATACAGAATTGGGTTTATTTCTGGGTTCTCTGTTCTATTCCACTGGTCCATGTTCCTGTTTTTGTGTCAGTACCAGGCTGTTTTCATTACAGTGGCCTTGTAATACAGTTTGGTGTCAGGTATCGTAATCCCTCCTACTTTACTCTTCTGTTTCAAAATTTCTGCAGCTATTTGAGGTCGTTTATGGTTCCATATAATTTTTTGAAGTATTTGTTCTATGTCTGTGAAATATGCCATTGGTTCTTTTAATTGGTATTGCATTGAATCTGTAAATTGCTTTGGGTAGTATGGACATTTTGATGATGTTAATTCTTCCAATCCATGAACACGGTATATGTTTCCATTTGTTTGTGTCTTCCTTGATTTCTTTCTTCAGTGTTGTGTAGTTTTCTGAGTACAGAGCTTTTACCTCCTTGGTTAGGCTTATTCCTAGGTATTTTATTTTTCTCTTTGCTATATCAAATGGGATTTTTTTCTTGACTTCTGCTTCTGCTTTTTCATTGTTGGTATACAGAAATGCCTTTGATTTCTGGATATTGACTGTCTATCTGGCTGTTTGGCCAAATTCATTGATTAGGTCGAGCAGCTTTTTGGCTGAGTCTGTAGGATTTTCTATGTACACTATCATGTCATCTGCAAACAATGATAGTTTTGTTTTCTCCTTTCCAAGTTGAATGCCTCTTATTTCCTTTTCTTCTCTAATCACTGTGGCTAAGACTTCCAATAGTATATTGAATAGATCTGGTGAAAGTAGACAACCTTGTCCTGCTCCTTTTCTTAGTGGAAAAAATTTTAGATTTTGCCCATTGAGTATGATGTTGGCTGTAGGTCTCTCATATATGGCCTTGATTATGTTGAGGAGTGCTCGCTCTATTTCCCCTTTGCTGAGCATTTTTATTATAAATGGGTGTTGTACCTTACCAAGTGCTTTTTCTGCATCTATTGATATGATTACGTGATTATTGTCTTTGCTTTTGCTTGTGTGATGTGTTACATTGACTGATTTATGAATATTGAACCATCCTTGCATCCCTGATGTGAATCCAACTTTGTTTAACGTATTGTTTGGATGCAGTTTGCCAATATTTTTTGTTGAGGATTTTAGCATCTATGTTCATCAGCGATATTGGCCTGAAGTTTTCTTTCTTTGTTGTGTCTTTATCTTGTTTTGGGATTAGGATGATGCTGGTTTCATAAAAGGTGTTTGGGTGTCCTTGATCATTTTGGATATTTTGGAATAGTATGTGAAGGACAGGGTTAGCTCTTGTGTAAATGCGTTGTAGAATTCTCCTGTGAAACCATCTGGTCTATGGCTTTTGTGTGTCAGGAGTTTTTGATCACTGCTTCAATTTTGTGAGCTGTTACTGGTCTGTTCAGGCTTTTTGCTTCTTCATTGAGTTGTTTTTTTATTTTTTATTTTAGTTGTTCTTGTACAGTTTTCTGTCTTTTGCTCACATTCCAGCCCACCGCCCCAGCTCTCCCCTCCCCCCTCCCATTTCCACCCCTGCCAGTTTTGTCCATGTGTCCTTTATGCTTGTTGCTCCAAACTCTTCCCCTTTACCCCTGAAATTCCCTCCCTTCTCCCCTCTGGTGACTATCAACCCCTTCTCAATTTCAGTGTCTTTGGTTATATTGTGCTTGTTTGTTTGTTTGTTCTGTTGATTAGGTTCCTGTTAAAGGTGAGATCATATGATATTTGTCCTTCACTGTCTGGCTTATTTCACTTAGCATAATTCATTGAGTTTTGAAAGATTATATTTTTCTATAAACTTGTCCATTTCACCTAGATTTTCAAATTTCTTGGCATACAGTTCTTCACAGCAATTTTTACAATCCTTTGTATTTCTGTGGTGTCAGTTGTAATCTCTCCCCTTTCATTTCTGATTGTGTTTATTTGGGTCCTCTCTCTTTTTTCCTTATGAGCCTGCTTAAAGGCTTGCCAATTTTTTTTTTTATTTTTTCAAAGATCCATCTCCTGGATTCATTGATCCTTAGAATTGTGCTTTTAGTTTCTATGTCATTTAATTCTGCTGTGATCTTGGTTATACCCTTCCTTCTATTTTCTCTGGGCTGTCTTTGTTGTTATTCCTCAAGTTCTTGTAGAAGTAGGGTTAAGTTGTTTGTTTGAAATGTTTCTATCCGTTTTAGGTAGGCCTCTATCACTATGAACTTCCCTCTCAGCAGTGCCTTTGCTGTGTCCCATAAGTTTTGTGTTGTGAGTTCATTTTCATTTGTTTCCAGAAACCTTTGATTTCTTCCCTAATTTCATTCTTGACCCATTCATTGTTTAATAGCATGCTATTCAATCTCCATGATTTTGAGTGTTTTGTGTTTTTCCCCTTGGGGTTGTTTTCTAGTTTCAGTCCCTTGAGGTCAGAGATAATGCTTGGTATGATTTCAATTTTCTTGAATTTGTTGAAGTTTGTTTTGAGTCCTATCATGTGGTCTATCTTTGAAAATGTTCCATGTGCATTTGAGAAGATTGTGCATTTAGTTTCTTTGGGATGAAGCATTCTCTATATATCAGTTAAGTCCATTTCATCTAGAGTGTTGTTCAATGCCACAATGTCTTTGTTGATATTTTGTTTGGAAGATCTGTGCATTTTTGACAGTGGGGTGTTAAAATCCCCTACTATAATTGTGTTGCTGTCAATACCTTTCTTGAAGCCCTCTAAGATTTTCTTTATGTATTTGGGTGTTCCTATGTTGGTGCATATATGTTTACAATGTTTATGTCTTCTTGGTGGATTCTTCCCTTGAGTATTATGAAGTGACCTTCTGGCTCTCTCCTTGTGAACCTTATTTTGAAGTCTATTTTGTCTGATATGAGTATTGCTACCCTGGCTTTTTTTTTCCTTGTGTATTTGCTTGAAAAATTTGTTTCCAGCCCTTCGCTTCGAGTCTGTGTAGGTCTTTCATCCTGGAGTGGGTCTCTTGCAGGCAGCATATGTATGGGTCATGCTTTCTTTTCCATTCAGCTATTCTATGTCTTTTGATTTGAGTATTTAATCAATTTACATGTAAGGTTATTTTTTAATTTATTCTATTTTTAATATATTTTATTGATTATGCTATTACAGTTCTCCCATTTCTCCTGATCATTCCCCTCCACCCTGCACACCCCCTCCCACCCACATTTCCCCTTTATTGCATGTCCATGTGTCATAAGTTCTTTAGCTTCTACATTTCCCACACTATTTTTGCCCTCCCCCTGTCTATTTTCTACCTACCATCTGTGCTATTTATTCTGTGTATCTTTTCTCCCTCTCTCCTCTTCCTACTCCCCTATTGCCAATCCTCCATGTGATCTCCATTTCTGTGTTTCTGTTTTTGTTCTAGTTGTTTGCTTTTGTTTTAGGTGTGGTTGTTAATATCTGTGAGTTTGCTGTCTTTTTACTGTCATATTTTTATCTTCTTTTTCTTAGGTAAGTCCCTTTAACTTTTCATATAATAAGGGCTTGGTGATGATGAACTCCTTTAACTTGACCTTATCTGAGAAGCACTTTATCTTCCCTTCCATTCTAAATGAAAACTTTGCTGGATAGAGCAATCTTGGATGGAGGTCCCTGACTTTCAATATTTCAAATACTTCTTTTTAGCTCTTTGTTGCCTGTAAAGTCTCTTTTAAAAAATCAGCTGACAGTCTGATAGGAACTCCTTTGTAGGTGATGGTGCCCTTATCCCTTGCTGCTTCTAGAATTCTCTCCTTCATTTTAATCTTGGGTAATGTAATTATAATATGCCTTGGTGTGTTCCTCCTTGGGTCCAACTTCTTTGGGACTCTCAGAGATTCATGGACTTCCTGGAAGTATATTTCCTTTGCCAGATTGGGGAATTTTTCCTTTATTATTTGTTCAAATAAGTTTTCCACTTGTTGCTCTTCCTCTTCCCCTTCTGGTACCCCTATAATTTAGATATTTGGATATTTAAAGATGTTCTGGAGGTTCCTAAGCCTCTCCTCATTTTTTTTTGAATTCCTGTTTCTTCCTTTTCTGTTTGGTTGTTTCTTTCTTCCTTTTGGCCTACTCTATTGATTTGAATCCCAGTTTTCCTCCCTTCTCTCTTGGTTCCCTGTGCGTTTTCCTTCATCTCACTTATTGTAGCCTTCATTTGTTCATCTAATTTGTGAGCAAAATCAACCAATTCTGTGAGCATCTTGATCACTAGGGCTTTGAACTGTGCATCTGATAGGTTGGCTATCTCTTGGTCGCTTATATGAATTGGTTCTTGGGCTTTGATTTGTTCTCCTGTTTGAGCCATTTTTTTTTTTTTGGTCTGGTCAGGGCTGTTACATAGTAAGGGGCAGATCCTCAGGTGCTCCCCAGGGTGGGGAAGCCCAGTTGCTGTGTAGTGATGCTGTATGAGGGGGCGGGTCTGAGAGGGAATAAGGGTGCCTGCTCAGGTCTCTTTCGGATTCCAGTCCCTTCTACCCCTTCCCCTGGATTATCTCCACATGAACATTGGACCACCTGGTCAGCCAGCCACCTTGCACAGCATTACTGGATCTGCACCATGCCCACCCTGTGCATCTGGGGTCTGCTAGCCACTGCTGCCTGTGCTCCCGTGTCCACCAACCTCCATTTTTTCTTGCTGCGACTCTGCCCCTCTTACTGGTCTGGATGAATGGTTGTTGGACCCCTGTGCAGTTCAGTTCTCCATCAGTTCTGGTTGTTTTCTTGTTTCTAAATCTTCCTGTCCTTAATTTTGGTTGTATGAGGAAGCACAATGTGTCCACCTATGCCTCCATCTTGGCCAGGGGTCTCTTTTTTTCTTGATGAGTCTGCTTGAAGTCTTGCCAATTTTGTTCACCTTTTCAAAGAATCATCTCCTGGATTTATTGATCCTTTGAATTGTTCTTTTAGTCTCTATGCCATTTAATTCTAATCTGATCTTGATTATTTCCTTCTGTCTACTCACTGGGACCTTTGCTTGCTGTTCCTCCAGTTCTTGTAGGTAGGGTTAGTTTCTTTATTTGAAATGTTTCTACATTTTTTTAGGTGGGCCTGTATGTCTATGAACTTCCCTATCAGAACTACATCTGCTGTGTCCCATAGGATTTGAATTGTGTGCTTATCTTCATTTGTTTCCAGAAATTTTTTGAGTTCTTCCTTGATTTCATTATTAAGCCATTTATTGTTTAATATCATTCTATTCAGTCTCCATGCAGTTGAATGATTTTGAGTTTTTTCCTTCAGATTGGATCCAAGTTTCAGTCCTTTGTGGTCTAAGAAGATGATTGATATCATTTTAACTTTCTTGAATTTGTTCAGACTTGTTTTGTGTCCTATCATGTGGTCTATCTTTGAAAATATTCCATGTGCATTGGAAAGGAATGCATATTTTGCTTCTTTGGATATAAAGTTCTATATACATCAGTTAAATCCTTTTGATCTATGGCATTGTTCAATGCTGCAATGTCCTTGTTGATATTTTGTTTGGAATATCTATCCATTTTTGACATTGGGGTATCAAAATCCCCTAGTATAAGTTTGTTGGTCTATATAAGTCCTCCAAGGTTTTCCTTACATGTTTGGGTGCTATATTTGGGTGCTCCTATGTTGGATGCATATATGTTTACAATATGTATGTCTTTTTGATGGATTCTTCCATTGAGTGTTATGAAGTTTCCTTCTATGTCTCTTTTTATGGCATTTGTTATAAAGTCTATTTTGTCTGATATAAGTATTGTTATCCCAACTTTTTTTCCTATGCATTTTGTAGTAATATTTTTCCCCCCAACCCTTCATTTTCAGCCTCTGAAAGGTTTGGATTCTGATGTGGGTCTCTTCTTGGCAGCATATGTACAGGTCATGTTTTCTTATACATTCAGCTACCCTATATCTTTTGATTGGAGCATTTAATTATTTATGTTTAAGGTTATTATTGATAGGTACTTATTCATTGCCATTTTACTCCTTTCATAATTATCTTCCTCTCACTCTTTCTCTTCCTTTTCTCAGAGTAGTCATTTTAGCATATCTTGCACTGGTGGTTTGGTGGAAGTATATTCTTTCAGCCTTCTTTTGTCTGAGAAACTCTTTATTTCACCTTCCATTTTAAATGAGGGCATTCCTTGATAGAGTAGTCTTGGTTGCAGGCCTTTGTTCTTCATTAGTTGGACTATTTCTTACCATTCTCTTCTTGCTTGTAGTGTTTCTGTTGAGAAACCAGCTGCTAGTTTATAGGGGGTCCCTAGCATGTTACTTTCTGTTTCTCCCTTAGTGTCTTTAAGATTCTCTCTTCATCATTGAATTTTGCAATGATTTCAAATCATTGAATTGAAATTTTGCATAATTTTTAATTATGATGTATTTTGGAGTGGCCCTCTTTGGGTTTCTGTTGATTGGGACCCTCTGTGCTTCCTGGGTTATGTGACTTTTTCTCTCATCGTATTAGGGAAGTTTTCCATCATTGCTTTTTAAACAGTTTTTCTACCCTTGTTCCTTTCCTTCTCCTCCTTGTATCCCTATTGTACAGGTATTATTATGTTTCATTTTGTTCTGCATTTCTCTTAACACCTCTTCATTATTTTTGAGTCTTTTTTCCTTTTCTTGCTCCTTCTGGTAGTTTTTTCTATCTTGTTTTCTAGTTTACCTATTCAATCCTCTGCTTCATTTAGCCTGCTTTTGAATCCCTCTACTGTGTTCTTCAAATCAGAAATTGTAATCTCCATTTCCTCTTAGCTCTTGTTGATTATTTCTCTGTTCTTTTTCAAACTGATATAGTTTGCAGTAAGTACCTCATAATTTCCCTGTAGTTTTTGGTAATTCTCAATGAGCTCATTAAGCTTCCTTATATCCATTGCTTTACCTCATTAGCTGAGAGTTGACATCCCTCTATTTCACTTAGCTTTCTTTCTGAAGGTTTTTTTTTTCCCTTCAATTGGGGGTTGTTTCTTTATCTTCCTATCATTTGTGACACTCTTTTTACTTGACTCTGCTTCTTAAATCAATGTTTTGATTCTCGAGTTTGTGATGTTAATTGTATGGTAGGAGACCTGTGATATTCAGTGGTGTGGACTCCTTGATCCCCTGATCTTGATGCTCTTGGGATGCCCTTTATGTTCCTTTTCTGGAACTAATTAGGTTTTGATTGTTGTTTGGTCTTTCTTTGGTGGATCCTTCCCTCTAGCTGGTTGACTGAGGATCACTCTTCCCACCAAGTCCAGCATGCGGTTGTGCAGATGCTGCCAGAACAAAATTACAAAACCCAGGAAACAGACTCACACCTACAAAAATACTCCCGCACAATTCCCCTACCAACAACAAATGAACCAGTAATAATAAGGGGGTAAAGAAAATAAGAGTATTATAAGCATGGATAGAAATAAACTATAGTATAAAATGTAGTCATTTAATATGCACAAACTTGTTGCATAAGAAATGATTGTTAACAAACTATGCTGGAAAGAAAATATTACTAATCATTGAGAAGACCACTGTGGAATTTGTCTTGGTAGCTTCTAGTATTTACCATTATTTTTTTTTCTGGATCTGCCTCTGGTAATATCTGATACTGACCCTATCTGACCTTAGTCAGATATTGACTAGTCAGCCTGTTGGAGACTTCCAGGGATCTACTGTCTGTGGCTGTCTCTGTCAGTTGTTAATGTAGTCACTCTGCACTCAGAAACCTGGCTTCAGCCCCATAGCATGTGGCAAAATCCCTCCTGTGGTCAGGGCTATTGTTTCTCCTCTGGCTGCTACAGAAAAAAATGTGTTCTGCCTGAGCACGATGACTGCTGCCATATGGGGGATGACTCAGCATCAGGATTCTGGTGTCTAGCCTCTCAGTTCTGTCCCCAAAGCCTCCACCACCAGTCTCCCCTTAGGTGCCTCCAGCCCACTCTGCCCCTGCCTTTGCGAGAGCCCATGGTAAGTGGCTGCAACTAAAAATTTGTGTATTGGCCCTTTAAATGGCTCTTTGTATCTCTAGCCATCCATGTCCACCAGAGAGCAACCCTGTTGCTTTTTGCCACTGGTTGTTTTCTGTTTACTTTCTGGACTCTGGTTTCCTGGGCTGGGGATCCCAGCTTAGGGTTTAGACCCCACTCTTCCAAGGGAGATCCAATCAGCCACTTAAGTATCCTTTCAGCATTACTGCCTGTGTGCACCCAGCCAGCCTTCTTGAGTCTCTCTGCACTCCTTACTAGACAGGTTCTGCTGAATCTGATTCTTCTTCTGTCTGTCTGAAGTTATAAGGTTTCTCTCTCACTATTGTTCAGTTGTTTGTTCTGGATGATTTCTCCACAATTTCGTTGTTATTCCACATTGGCCCTGGGAGGAGTTTAGTGTGACTTCCATTCACTCCTCCCCACCTTACCAAAAGCTAGTATTATTATAACAATGCCTTTTTAAAAAAGTGGTATTAGATTTTTTATTTTTGTTTTTAATATATAAAATATTGTTTATTAAATTAAAATCCTTATTATATCTCTAAAGTTTTATTTTTCTGCCTTATCTTTAAAAGAGAATGAACATAAGTCATTTTGTTTTATATGTAATTTAGGAGAATAACATAGTTTTTTCAATTATTACTCTAAAAACTAGTACTATTTTAACTTTTGTTTGTAACACCATATGTTGTCATTGAATATTGCATTGAAAATAATTTTTAGTCCTATTTGTTTATTTTTCTTATCCTAAGAAATATATTAGGAAATATTGTTATAAATGTCTACAGCTTATTGCCTATATTTTCTTCCAGGATATTTTTTGTTTGTTTTAAGTATAAATTTTATGTATTTAGTCCATTTTGAGTTTATTCTTATGTATGGTGTAGTAAGAATGTGGCCTAATTTTCATTTTTTGCACATATCTTCCCAATATCCATAGTACCATTTATCAAACATACTATCTTTACCCTATAGCATGTTTGCCTCCTTTGTCATATATTAATTGCCTACAAAAGCATAGGTTTAATTCTGGCCTCTCTATTCTGTTCCATTGATCTTTATGTTGGCTTTCATGCCAGTACTATGCTATTTCAATTAGTATAACCTTGTAGTATAATTTGATATCAGGTAGTGTGCATCCTCTAACTTTGTTCTTTTTTCTCAAGAAGATTGCTGTAGTCATAGAAGAGTTCTGTATGAATTACAAAATACCCAGAGTCATAAATTTTTGAAATGCCTTTTCTAGTTCTGTGAAACATGCCATTGGTATCTTGAAAGGAATTGTATTGAATCTATAGATTACTTTGGGAAACAAAAAAATAAACAAATGGGACCACATCAAACTAAAGGTTTTTGCACAACAAAGGAAAACATCAACAGCATAAAAGGACAACCCACAGGGTGGGATAACATACTGAGGGATATATCTGATAAGGAGTTAATAACCAAAATAAAAAAAAAACACTTATAAAAACTATGGTACATTTAAATGATGAAATACTATGCATCAGAAAGAAAGAAGGAGCTCTTACCCTTTGCAGCAGCATGGATGGAGCTGGGGAGCATTATGCTAAGTGAAATAAGCCAGGTGGTGAAAGACCATATGATCTCACCTATAAGTGGCACCTAATCAACAAAACAAATGAAACAAACAACCAAGCAAAATATAACCAGAGACATTGAAATTGAACAAACTGACAGTGACCAGAGGGTAGGTGGGAGGGGGTATTGGGAGGGAAATGGGGGGAGGGTTTTCAGGAACAAAAGAAAAAAAGAAGAAAGGGTCCATTCATTCTTTCTCAATGTCAAAGAAAACAATTCAATTTAAAAATGAGCCAAGGACATGAATAGACACTTCTTCAAAGAGAAGAGAAGGTAAAGGTGGCCATTATACATATGAAAGATGCTCACCCTCACTGATCATCAAAGAAATGCAATTAAAACCTCAATGAGATATCACTTCACACCTGTCATAATGACTACTATCAATAAATCAAGCAACAAGTGTTGGCAAGGATGTGGAGAAAAGTATACGGTTGTGCACTATTGGTGGGAATGCGGATTGGTGCAGCCACTGTAAAAAGTAGCATGGAGTTACTTCAAAAAGTAAAAATGGAACTGCCTTATGTCCCAGCAATCCTTCTTCTAGGAATTTATCCAGAGAAACCCAAAATACTAACTTAAAAAATATATGTGCCCAATGTTTATTGCAACATTATTTATAATAGCCAAGATTTGAAAGCACCCCAAGTGTCCATCAGTATATGAGTGGATAAAACATAGTGGTACATTTACAAAATCAAATACTACTCAGCTGTAAAGAAGAAGCAAATCTTACCTTTTGAAGAATCATGAATGGATCTGGAAAATATTATGCTAAGTGAAATAAGCCAGTCAAGGAAAGACAAGACCATATGATTTCATTCATGTGTAGATTCTAACAAACAAAATGAACTACCAAACAAAATAGAGATAGACTCATAGAGAATAGGCTAACAGCTGCCCAGGACAGGAGGGATGCTGACTAGGGGGTGCAAGGACTGAACAAAAAAGAAGAACAAAGAGAAATAACTCACAGATGCAGAAAAAATGTGGTGCTTGCTAAGGGGAGATGGGCAGGGGAGGTAAAGGAGGATCTGAGGAGATAAATGGTGATGAACAGAGACTTGACTTGTAGTGAACACACAGTAGGATAACGTGCTGTAGAATTGTGCACAGGTAACCCATATAATTTTGTTAACCAGAATCATCTCAATGAATTTGATAAAAATGAAAAAATATAGCAATACTATAAAGGACAATTAAGAAGTATAAGATTAATATGAAAACACTGGAATATAATGAAACAATATTATGCCACAGTGTGTAGTTTGAGTAAAAACATTACATTTTTGCCAGATGCTAATAAAAAGAATATTTAAGTTATGTTTGGGGGCACACAATGTATAAATATGTAATTCTGTTACATCAACAACTGAAAGGGGTAATGACAAAACCCTAAAGGAGCAGAATTTTTGCATGTTAAAAACTATTCAACTATTCAAAGTATTATTATGTTAAAAATTATCATTAAAGTTAAGCTGGTATAAATTCAAACTGAATTATTATAATTTTAGGATATTAAATGTAATCTTCATAGTCACTGAAACCAAAATAATGTCTAATATACTCATGATTCTTTGCAGACAGTGGTGACCTGAAAAAACCTTAGAAAACCAAGTCTGACAATTACAAGAAATATACAGGTGAGGAGAAACACTGCCTTGTCTCCTTCAGGTATGCATCAAAACTATGTTCATGTTTTCTGAGAAAGAATATATATTATATATGTGTATATATGTGTGTGTATATATGTGTGTGTATACACATATATGTATAGACACACATATACACACATACACACATTTATAGTATTGAAGTAAAATTCTTTCATTCTTTCACAATACTATTAAACACTGACCATTGTTCAGACAGTATTCTATGTGCAGAGATACAGTGATGAGCAAGAAAAATTCCTGCCTACAGTGTGTGCTTATTCTAGGTAGTGAAACTGATAATAAGCAAATAAATAAATAATGTAATGACAGGTAGGAATAGATGTAATGGGGCACAAAGTTAGGCTAAAGAAATATTTGTGGATGGATCTTATTTTAAATAATGGCCTGGAAGGATCCTCTGAAGAGCTGACTTAGATTAGAGGCATGAATGAAATGAGAAAATAGTCATGGTGAAGATTTGAGAACAGTATAGAAGGCAGAGGGAACAGCAAGCACAAAGGACTGGACAGACCCAGATATTCATGTGAAGAATAGTGAGAATGCAGAAGATGATGTGGATAAAGTAGACATCAAGGTACAGAATTGTAGGACATAATGAAGGGCTTGCAGGCTCTTGAAAGAAATTTAGACATTTTTCTGAACTTTATGAGAAGTCAGTGGAGGGCTTTGGCAGAATAGTAACTTGATGTGAGTTACATTTTTAAAGATTGCTCTGATTATAATATGAAGGAAAAATTATAGAGGAATAAAAACAAAGGCTGTTTGATGAGAAAACTCATGTTTTAATCCATGGTAGCTTAGATTAAAATTGTGATGGTAAAGATGGTGATAAATTGTCAGATTAAGGGAATATACTTTTTTCTCTGTCTTCTGTCTCTAATCACTCCTTTCCCTTTATCTTGGTTTATTATTTTTCCTACATCGTCACTTTCTGACATATATTTACGTATTTACTTGATGTTTTCTGCTAGAATAATCTGATGCTTTCTACTAGAATATACATTCTATGAGGGCAGGACTCTTTGGCTCTGTTACTTAATTATTTTTTATTCCAGTGTCCAGATCAGTGTTTGGTACATAGTAAATATTCAGTAAATATTTGCTAATAAGGTAATTGTCAAGCTGTGGAACACCATTTTGACTCCCAATACATATGTTGAAAGTTGAAAGGAAAGAGTATGCTGGCCTTTTGGATTTGTGATATAAAAGAAAGAAAAACAAGGATGCATTGTAAGGTTTTGGCCAGAGCAGTTTGGTACCATTTACTGATTACGGGAGGAACAGGTTTGGAACAATGAAATCAAGAGTTCATGTTTGAACAGGTTGAGTTTGCATGAATTTTCCAGACATTCAAGAGAAGACATTGAGTAGGCAGTAATAACTAAGCCCTGAATTCAGAAGAGAGGCCTTGACTACAGACATTGTGAAGTCATTGACATTAGATAATATGCAAAGCTGCAAAACTGGAAGATAGAGTGAGTAGGAAAGAAAAGTGTGGGGACTGATTCTTGGGTCTCTCAAACTTCAAGAGGCTGAGAAATGGAGAAAGAGGCAGCAATACAGTGAAAAAGGCTAGAAAGGGAGCAGGGATACTATGACAGAGTTCTGGGAAACTAGAGAAAAGTGCCAAGGAGGGAGTGATCAACTCTAACAGCTGCTGAGAGGTCCAGCAAAATAAAGAATTATAAGTAATGATTAGATTTGGTAACCTTGATATGCATGGTGTATTAGTTTCCTGGGACTGCATTAGAAAGTGTCACAAAGTACAATAACTAAAATAAAATAAAATAAAATAAATAAATAAATAAAACACACAAACAAACAGAAATTCGTTCTTTCACAGTTATGGAGGCTAGAAATCCAAAATGAAGGGGTCAGCAGGGCCATGCTATCTCTCAAAGAGCTAGGAAATAATTCTCCCTTGTTTCTTCCTAGTTTCTGGTAGTGATTGGCAGTCCTTAGTCTTCCTTGACTTGTAGATGCATCACTCCAATCTCTACTTCCATTGTCATATCCATTCTTCCTTCTTGTGTGTCTCTCTATCCTCTTATAAGGACACTAATCATATTGTATTAAAGACCTACCCTGCTCCACCATGACCTAATCTTAATTATTGACATCTACAACAACCCCTTCCCAAATAAGATCCAATGTGTCATTTTAGGGGAGATAATTCAGTTATGAGCACTAGTAGGGGAGGGCAAAATGTGAAATGAAGACAGTGAGTAGAGATGACTCTTGAAGACAATGGCTTCCAAGAAGAACATAGCAATGGGGTAACTGTTGGTGGGGGTGTACAATATCCAAAAGAGCTCTGTTTTCTTGAAAGGTTTTGCTTGTTTGTTTGTTTTAATATGGAAGATATCCTACCAGGATTGGATACTGATAGGAATAACTCATTATAAAGGTGATGCGGACCCCAGCTTGTGGGGTCTGTGACATTGTGGATAAAGCAAGAGAAATTCACATGGACTACCAAGTCCTGTGGAGGAAAAGGGATGGTTCAGCTTCTCTCTCAAAGGGTGAAAAAGCCTCAGCCCTTGCCTTGACAAGCTTTATTCCTTTTCTGGGCACATTACATGATGCTCTTCATTTACTATGCACAGGTTCACCTTAGGTGGTTACCTTTTACAGAAAACAAAGGAGAGGATGCTGCTAATCACACCACAGAAGAAGGATTTGCAAATGCAAAGGGAAAAGTGGTTGAACTGGTTACACTCATCCTTGGAAGGTTTAGCACAGGCTTTAGGATGTTACAGTAAGCACCTGCTATCTCAATTCAGGGTGAGGAATTTTTAGCAAAAGGAAGTCTCATAACAACCTAGGTACAATGCAGGCCTGATTCACCATGGGAGAAACTATTTGTGGGCATGGTTCCTGTGCATTTCTGAGTGGGAGCTGGGCTCATGCCACACAGAATGGTCTCCTATATAAAAGGACAATTATGATGCAAATAAAAAGGGAATAATGTCAGTAGCAAAGATCTTGCACAGGAAAGAGGTGATGAGATCCAGTGCACAAGAAATTTGTCTTGAGATAGGAGCAGGATCAGTCCATTGACTGGGAGGTAGAAGAAAGGCAGATTACAGAGACGGGTGAGTTGAAAGAGGTGCTGAAATGAAATAAGATAATTTTCTTTTGTTTTATTTTGATTTTCAGGAAAATAGGAAATTGAGGAATGATGTTGAGATATAGATCTGAGTAGATGGAAGAGGTATGAAAGAGTCATTTCAGGGAGTAGAGGGAAGAACTGACCAAGATCTGGAAAGTGTGGTTATTTCTTGAGTTCTCTTTGGGAAGGAAAATGTCCAGGAGTGAAATGAGATAAAGGATGAACATAGGGAAGTGACCAAGATTACAGAAACAGAAACAGATTGTGCTGAAGAGAAGAATACTGGGAACAGAGAAAAGGAAGGCAAATGTGGTGCATGAAGGAAACTCACACTAGGGAGACATGGTTCCTCCCCTTCCTCTTGTCTCATCATTCATTACATTCAGACTCAGCAATATCCTGATTATCATCCAGCAAGATTTCAGTACCTGAACAAGGGTCAAAACCTACACTGGTAGGCAGCTTGATCTTTGCACCTAAAAATAGTCAAGAGAGCATTGTCTACAGGGATCAAGATATCAAGTCACAAGCCTGACCCTAATCTCACCTGACAGCTCTGTAAAACTCTCTTCATGAAGATCTTTGAGGGGAAATACAAAGGGGATAAGTTTTCAGTAAGTTATACCTTATTTGTGGGGTGTGTGTATGTGTGTGTGTGTGTTTTAAACTCCACACTTAGCATGTAGTACCTTAAGCATTAGGGAAACAACAAGGGGGAAAAAGCAGATGTAGTCTCTGCTCTCACTGAATGTGAAAACAGACAATTAAATAATTAAATACATTGTACCCTCATAAGATCTGTGATGAAGAAATACAGGTAGTTGTGGCATAATTGCATTGACAGGGTTGTGTAGTGTAAGTATATGATTTGGACCATCTACCTTCACAGAATTATATTTTTTAAAACCCAAGTTTGCTCATAATTTTCTCCCACTTAGAAAACTTGATGACTTTCCATTTCCAGCAACTCTTCAATAACTCCAAAACTTGTACCTCCTTTTCTGGTAGGCATGCATCCTGAGTATATTTATTTATTAATAAATGACATACATATACTGCTGTATAAATTTATTATGTGCATTATAAAACATGAACACAATTTTAATTTTTCAATGATGAGATGAAGAAAAAGAAGCAGTATTTTAAAAATATGAGCAATATTAAGATCATGTTTTTATGGGAATGGGGTCTTTTTTTGGGATATCGTGGCCTTTAATGAGAAAGCAGCCTTGCTCTGGGGGAGTAAATATTTTGTGTTTAGCTGTCAACTTGTCTAAACTTAATCTCAAGCTGTTCAGGGGATTACTGGGAAATACCAGTGGCTCGGCACCTGGAGGCCTTGGGGATCCTAAATCTGTAGGAAGTTGAGTTTGGAAATAATCTTTCCCCTCCCACTCTGGTAAGAGATGTTCCTGCTCTTATGGAAACTTGTAGCCCCTCTTTCTAGAAGAGAAGCTTTTGATCTGGGCTATCTTGTTGCCAGAAAATCCAGAGAAAGCTCCCAGGCCAGGGACATTGACATGTCTATTTTACTATCTTTACAATTAGGTACATATTTAAGTAATTAAACAAAGTTTGCCATTTATGATAAAAGTTTTGCTTTTATTTTTCTTTTGAGTTTCTAGCATGAGTGAGGTGCAAGAGATACAGCAATCAACAAGCCAGATGGCTCATGGAATTTTCCTTCTAAACACCAAAGGGTCTATGATTTTCTGTTCATTTCCTCATTTTCTTTAATGCCTTGCCCTGATGGAGCAAAAAAGTATAGATTTTCCATCTCATTTTCTTTTATCTTTGTATTGTTGTAAGACTTTTTCTTCCATAAACTGAATAGATTGAAATTACTATAATCTACAGGTCTTTTCAAGGAAAATTTTTAACTTCTTTTGGGGTGAAATTCTTGCTATATGAATGTTATGATCATTGTACTGTATTATTAGCTACTGGCCTATTCTACACTGGAGGTTCTTAATGAAAAGACACCTGGAGAAGAGTTTCTTAGATTAAACAATGAACTCAGAAGGCAAACCCCAGGGAGAGGACAAAACGGAATCAGAGTTTCTTTGTCCTGACTTTAGAAGCTTCCATATGTTTCTGAGGTGGCTCCAGAACAGTTAGTGTTAACTGGATGCTTTCTACTCATGGACACTCTAAGAACCAAGAAGTAGAGTTACAGGTGAGGTGCTGCAAAATTGTAGCAATGCATGTTAGGATACAGGTGTTTTAAACCAATGTGGCTTCTAAAAGGTGATGAATCAAACCCAGAGAGCACTTCATGTGATCAGATCAGAAAGTAATTTGGAGAAATCAGACCCTATCTTATATACCATGTTTACTTCACTACTGATTTTCCTTAGGAATTAATCAAGTCCTGAGAGGCTCAAAGCTTATCATAGTTGTGTCAAATGAAGAAATCCAAGGAAATTGTATATACTCATATTATCTGAGATATAAAATATTCACATTGGCAGGAAGTTTATTCTAAGACCCACAAGGCTCCTTTTCACTCTTATTCTCTCTGAAGTGGCATCCCTGTTCTATGTAAACAGGTTTCCCAAACTTAAATCTTACTAAAGGGCATGGGTTTTGGAACCTTTTACCAAACCATAAGACCAGAATTCCTTCTACAAAGTGCTCCACTCTTTTCTAAAGCTTGGCCTACTTATGGAACAGTTGATGGAAAGGTTTTATTATCTTTTTCTTGGGGCAAGTAGTGGCTGTTTTCTCTATACTTCCTTCACAAAGTCTTTGTAAAGAACCAAAGAGATATAACTCAAAGTGACTTTGTGACTTTTACTAGATGCACAAGCAGCTGTCAGCTTCACTGCTAAAACATGAATTTAAGCACAGACGCACCCAACATCCCATCACACAAACACAAACACATGTCGGCATGCACACACACATGCACACTCTAGGACTACACCAATGCATTTATGGAAGTACATGCAGGTGGCAAGAGAAATCCAGAAAGAGCGAACAGGAGGAAGTGTGTTGCTTGACCCACTTCTTCCTCAGATTACAAAACTGCAAGACTGTCTTAGATAATTGGAATTTTATTTTACTACAAGGCTATTTCTTTTTTAACATTTATTTATTTTTTATTGTTGTTCAAGTACAGTTGTCTCCATTTTCCTTGCTTATTTCATTTAGTATAATGTACTCTGGTTCCATACAAAACACCAGTCCCAAAGGAGCCATGAACCCCAGTGGTCATAGCAGCACAATTCAAAATAGCCAAGTGCTGGAAATAACGTAAGTGCCCATCAGTAAGTAAATGGATCAAAAAACTATGGTACATTTATACAGTGGAATACTACACTGCAGAAAGAAAGAAGGAGCTCCTATGCTTTATAGATAGAACTTTCCTTTTAATGTTCAAGTACAGTTTTCTCCATTTTCCACCCCCCCACTCCAGCCATCCCCAGTTCTTGCAGTTGATTCTAAACCCGTTTGTTTTTGTCCATGTGTCCTTCACAGATGTCCTGAAAACCAGTTCCCCTTTTCCCCACATTAACCCCTCTCACCTCCCCTCTGGTTACTGATAGTTCGTTCTTCATTTCAGTGACTCAGGTTGTATTTTGCTTGCTTGTTTGTTTCATTGATTAGGTTCCACTTAAATGTGGCATTTGTCTTTCACCACCTAACTTAATTCACTTAGCATAATGCTTTCCACTTCCATCCATGCTGCCACGAAGGGCAGGAGTTCTTTCTGTCTGCTGCATAGCATTCCATTGTGTAAATGTACCACAGTTTTTTTATTCCACTCATTTACTGATAGGTACGTGGCTGCTCCCAGCACTTGTAAGTTGTTCTCCTATGAACATTGGGGTACATAGGTTCCTTTGAATTAGTATTTCAGAATTCTTATGGTATAATCCTAGCAGTAGAATTGATGGGTCAAAAGGCAATTCCATTATTAGTTTTTTGAGGAAATTCTATACTGTTTTCCACAGTGGCTGCACCAGTCTGCATTCCCACCAACAATATACTAGGGTTCCCTTTCTCTACAACATCTCCAGCACTTGTTGTTTATGATAGCCATTCTGACCAGTGTGAAGTGGTACTTTATTGTGGTTTTAATTTGTATTTGTCTAATAGCTAGTGATGGTGAGCATCTTTTCATATGCCTCTGGGCTTTCCATGTGTCCTCCTTGGGGAAGTGGGGAAGTGAATGAAAAAAACATTTTCCTTCATTTTGTTTATGTGATATATTATGTTTATTAATTTGCAAATAGTGCACAATTCTTGAAATCCTGGAATAAATAGCACTTGATCATGATGTATGGTCATTTTAATGGACTGATGCACCCAGTTTGCCAATATTTTGTTGAGGATTTTAGCATCTATGCTCATCAGAAATATTAGCCTGAACTTCCAGCCAAGATGAAATCATAGGTAGATACACATTGCCTCCATGCACAACCAAAAGACAGGCAACAACAAATTTAAAAACAAAAAACAACCAGAAGCTCCAGAAAATCAAACTGTATGCAATCCAATAACCGAGGAGTTAAAGAAGAAACATTTATCCAGACTGGTAGAAGGGACAGAGATGGGAGATGGGCAGCTAGTGGACAGGATGCACAGCAAGGTGGCAGACCACACAGGTGAGGCCAGGCTGGCTGAGAGGACTCCCAACAAGGTGGCAGACCATGCAGGTGAGGCAGGGCTAGTGGAAACTAAAAACTCAAAGCTAGTTGTAAACTACTGCAGGAATTGCCATGGTGGAAGAAATTCCCAGCATCACACAAGAGAGTTCATTGGAAAATGGGGCTACAGTGGACCAAGCAAGCAGCACTGTCCCCTCTCTGAACCCTCACCCACAGACAGCACCACAAAACAGCAAAGAGGGTTGCTTCAGCCTGGTGAATACCTAAGGCTCCACTCCCTTACAACATAACAGGTGCACTAAGACAAAGAAATATGGGTCAAATGAAAGCACAGTACAAAATTCCAGAAAAAGAGCTAAGCAAAGAGGAGATAGCCAACCTATCTGATGCAGAGTTCAAACACTAGTAATCAGGATGTTCACAGAACTGATTGAGCTCGGTCACAAAATGAAGGAAGAAATGAAGGCTACACTAAAGAACTAAAGCAAAATATACAGGGAACCAGCAGTAAAGGGAAGGACACTGGGGCTCAAATCAACAATTTAGAACAAAAGGAAGAACTAATCTTTCAAACGGAATAGAATGAAGAAATAAGAATTCAAAAAAAATGAGGAGAGGCTTAGGAACCTCTGGGACAACTTTAAGCACTTTAATATCACAATCATGGGGGTGCCAAAGGAGAATAAGGAGAGCAAGAAGTTGAAAACTTATTTGAACAAATAATAAAGGAAATATTTCCCAATCTGGTAAAGGAAAAAGGCTTCCAGGAAGTCTGGGAAGCCTAAAGAGTCCCAAGGAAATTGTACCTAAGGAGTAATGCACCAAGGCACATCATCATTAAGTTACCCAAGATTAAAGACAAAGAGAGAATCTTAAAAGAAGCAAGGGGAAAAGAGAGAGTTATCTACAAAGGAGTGCCCATAAGCCTATCAGCTGATTTCTCAAAAGAAATCTTGTGGGCAAGAAAGGCCTAGAAAGTATTTGAAGTCATGAAAAGCAAGGACCTACATCCAATATTACTCTATCCAACAAAGCTATTATTTAGAATCGAAGGGCATATAAACTGTTTCCCAGATAAAGTAAAGTTAAAGGAGTTCATCATTACCAAATCCTTTTTATATGAAATAGTAAAGGGACTTATCTAAGAAATAGAAGAAGATAAAAAACTATGAACAGTAAAGTGACAACAAACACAACTATCAACAATTGAACTTAAAGGACAAAAAAACTAAGCAAACAAACAGAAACAGAATGAGATAAATGGAGATCACATGGAGGGTTTTCAGTAGGAATAGGGAGGGGAAGAATGGGGAGAAAGGTACAGGGAATAAGAGGCTTAATTGGTAGGCACAAAATAGGGAGAAGTTAAGAATGGTATAGGAAATAGAGAAGTCAAAGAATTATATGTACAACCCAAGGACATGAACTAAGGGGTGGGAGAATGCTGAAATGTAGAGAAGTATGAAGCAGAGGGGGGATAAAGTGGAGAAAAATTGGGAAATTGGTAATAGCATAATCAATAAAATATACTTTAAAAAGATAAGGAGAGAATCTTAAAAGCAGCAGGAGAGAAGGAGATAGTTACCTACAGAGGAGTTTCAGTAAGATATCAGCTGATTTCTCAAAAGAAACCTTGTAGGCAAGAAAGAGCTGGGAAGAAGTATTTAACATAGTGTGAGGCAAGGACCTACATCCAAGATTACTCTATCCAGCAAAGCTCTTATTTAGAATGGGAGGGCAGATAAAGTGCTTCCCAGATAAGGTCAAGTTAAAGGAGTTCATAATCACCAAGCCTTTATTATATGAAATGTTAAAGGGGATTATCTAATAGAAGTATGGATGGAACTGGAGAGCATTATGCTAAGCAAAATAAGCCAGGCAGTGAAAGACAAATACCATATGATCTCACTTTTAACAGGAACCTAATTAAACAGACAAACAAACAAACAAACAAGCATAATATAACCAAAGACACTGAAATTGAGAAGGGGTTGATAGTCACCAGAGGGGAGAGGGGAGGAAATTTCAGGGGTAAAGGGGAAGGGTTTGGAGCAACAAGTATAAAGGACACATGGACAAAAACTAGCGGGGGTGGAAATGGGAGGGAGGTGGGGAGGGCTGGGGCAGTGGGCTGGAATGAGAGTAAAAGACAGAAAACTGTACAAGAACAACAATTAAAATAAAAAAATAAAATTAAAAAAGAACAAGATCAAAACTACGAGCAGTAAAATGACAACAAACTCAGAACTATCAACAACTGAACCTAAAAAACAAACAAACAAACAAACAAACAAACAAAAAACTGAGCAAACAACTAGACCAAGAACAGAATCACAGAAATTGAGATCACATGGACGGTTAACAGCAGGGAGATGGAGGGAGAGAATGAGGAAAGGGGTAAAGGGAGTAAGAAGCATAAATTGTAGGTACAAAATAGATGGGGGGAGGTTAAGAATAGTATAGGAAATGGGGAGGCCAAAGAACCTGTATGTATGATCCATGGACATAAACTAAGAGTAGGAATGCTGGTAGGAGGGGTGGTGCAGAATGGAAGGGAATAAAGGGGAGAAGAGAAACATGGGAAAACTGCAATAGCATAATCAATAAAATATACTTAATAAATATTGGCCTGTAGTTTCCTTTCTTTTTGTGTGTGTCTTTACCTGGTGTTGGACTTAGGATAATAATAGCTTCATATAAAGAATTTGGGAGTTTTCCCCCTTCAATTTTTGGAATAGTTTGAGAATGTTAGCAATTAGCTGTTCTTTGAATGTTTTTAAAAATTCATCTGTGGCACTGGCTGGTGTTGCTTAGTGGATTGAGTGCTGAGTTGTGATGCAAAGGTCAGCAGTTCGATTCCCAGTCAGGGCACATACCTGGGTTATGGGTCAGTACCCTAGTACAGGGCATGGGAGAGGCAATCACACATTACTATTTCTCTCCTTCCCTTCCTCTCGCTCTAAAAATAAATAAATAAAACCTTTTAAAAATACAATAAAAGTTGCCTGCGAAGCCCTCCAGTCCAGAGTTTTAGTGTTCTGGAAGTTTTTTGATTACTGCTTCAATTTCACTAGCTGTTACTGGTATATTCAGGTTTTCTGCTTCTTCTTGTTTCAGTTTGGAGCATTGTATGTTTCTAGAAATTTGTCCATTTCACCCTGGTTATCCATTTACTTGGCATACAGTTCATAGTAATTTCTGACAATCCTTTGTCTTTATGTTGTATTGGTTATAACATCTCCTATTTCATTTCTGAGTTCATTTATTTGGATCCTCTCTCTTTTTCTCCATGAGTGTGGTAAAAGGCTTGTCAATTTTGTTTATTTTTTTCAAAGAACTGGCTCCTGAATTTATTAATATTTTTGGAATTATTTTTTAGTGTCTATGTCATTCTATTCTATCTTTATCTTGATTATTTTCTTCTTTCTACTCACTCTGGGCTTTGTTGTTTTTCCTTTATTTGTTTTAGGTTGTTTATCTGAGATATTTCTATCTTTTTTGGTACCTCTGTATTGCTATAAACATCCCTGTCAGGATTTCCTTTGCTGTTTACCATAGATTTTGGGTTGTTCTGTGTTCACTTTCATTTTTCCAAGGGATTTTTTAAAATTCTTCCTTGTTAACTAATTCATTATTTAATAACTTGTTATTCAGCCTCCATGTATTTGAACTTTTGTGAGTTTTTTTCCTTGTGGTTTGTATCCAGTTGGGAACTTCTGTGTCCTCAGAAAATGCTCGATGTGATTTTAATTTTCTTGAATTTCTTGATGCTTGCTTTTTGTCTGACCATGTGGTCTGTCTCAAAAATGATTCATGTGCATTTGAAATGAATATATATTTTGCTTCCACGTGGTGAAGTGTTCTGTAAATATCAATTAGGTCAATTTTATCTTGAGTGTCATTTAATGCCTCAGTTGATTTTTTGTTTGGAAGTTATGTTCATTTTTGACAATGGTGTGTTAAAATCCCCATAATGGCTTATTGCTATCAATCTCTTTCCTAAATTCCTCCAGGATTTTTTTATATATTTAGGTATCCTGTATTCATTTTTGGTGAATATATGCTTATAAGGGGTATATCCTCTTGTTGACTACTCTCCTAAGTATTATGTATTGACCTTCTTTGTCTCTTTTTATGAACCTTGTTTGGAAGTCTGGTTTTTCTATTTGCTACCCTAGATTTTTTTCATGTCCATTTGCATGACATTTTTTTATCCCTCCATTTTCAGCGTTGTGAATCTTTAGTTCTGATGTTTCTCTTGGAGACAGCATATATGCAGGTTGTCCTTTATTATCCATTCAGTTACTCATGTTTTGTGTTTGAAGCATTTAATCAATTGACATTTAAGTATATTATTAATAGGTATTTATTCATTACAATTGCTTTCCTTTTTACCTGTGTTTCTCTGTCTTTATTTTTCTTCTTCTTAAAGCAATCCCTTTAGGATGTCTTACAATTCCAGCTTGGTTGAGTTGTACTCTTTTAGCCTTTCTTTATCTGAAAGATCTTTATTTCTTCAATTTTGAACGAGATACTTGCTGGAGAGGGTCATCTTGGTTGCAGGTCCTTGCTTTTCATTATTTGAATAGTTAATGTCATTCCCTTCTGGCATGTAGTGTTTCTGTTGAGAAATCAGCTGATAGATTTATTGGAGCAAGCTTGTACATTACTAGCTGTTTCTACAGTGCTGCCTTTAAGATTCTTTCTCTTTAAAATTTGCTACTTAATTATGATGTGTCTTGGAGTGGGCCTATGTAGACTAGTCTTTATGAGACTCTCTGAGTTTCTCTAAGCTTGTTGAATTTGCATAATATTTTCCCTAACCAAGTTATGGATATTTTCTGTCATTATTTTTTTCAAACATGTTTTCCAACACTTGCTCCTTTTTCTCCTTCTGGTATCCTTATGAATTGAATATTGTTCTGTTTCATGTTGCCCTAAAGCCACTTTAAACTAGTTTCATTCTTATATAATTTTTTAAATTGTTGTTCAAGCACATTCATCTCCATTTCCACCACAATACTCCCTCCCACCTGAGCCATCCCCACTTCCCACCCTTGATCCTACCTTCCTTTGGTTTTGTCCATGTATCCTTTATAGATATTCTTGAAAACCCATCCCCCTTTCCACCATTATCCCCTCCCACCTCACCTTTGGTTATTGTCTATTAGTTCTTAATTTCAATATCTCTGGTTATATTTTGTTTGCTTGTTTGTTCTGTAGATTAGGTTCAGCTTATATGTGAGATCATATGGTATCTCCCTTTCACTGCATGGCTTATTTCACTTAGCATAATGCTCTCCAGTTCCATTCATGCTGTTGCAAAGAGTAGGAGCTTCTTCTTTCTTTCTTCTGTGTAGTATTTTATTGTGCAAATGAAACAGTTTTTTGATCTACTCATTTACTGATGGGCTTTTAGGTTGCTTCCAGCTCTTGGCTATTGTAAATTGTGCTGCTATGAACATTAGGGAGCATAGGTTCTTTGGGATTGGTGTTTCAGAGTTCTTAGGATGTAATCCCAGCAGTCGAATTGCTAGATCAAAGGCAGTTCCATTTTTAGTTTTCTGAGGAAATTCCGTACAGTTTTTCACAGTGGCTGCACCAGCCTGCCTTCCTGACAATGGTGCACTAGAGTTCCCTTTCCTCCATATCCTCTCCAACACTTGTTTGTTGATTTTTTTATGATGGCCATTCTGACTGACATGAAGTGGTATCTCTTTTTAAAAGTTATTTTATTGTTGTTCAGGTACAGTTGTCTGCATTTACCCCTCGCCACCCCCCCACACCAACCATGCCCACATCCCTCCCCTGATTCCATCTGCCTTGGTTTTGTACATGTGTCCTTTATACTTGTTCTCAAAAACCCTTCCTCCCACCCCCAATTATTCCCTCCCACCTCCCCTCTAGTTAATGTCAGATTGTTCTTAATTTCAAAGTCACTGGTTATATTTTGCTTGCTTGTTTGTTTTGTTGATTAAGTTCTAGAGAAATGGTATTTCACTGTCATTTTAATTTGTATCTCTCAATGGCTAGTGATGCTGAGCATTTTTCATATGTCTCTGGGCCTTCTACATGTCCTCCTTGGAGAAGTGTCTGTTCAAGTCCTTTGCCCATTTTTTAATTGGGTTATTTGTCTTCCTGGAGTGCAGTCATGTGAATCCTTTATATATTTTAGAGATTAAACCATTGTCCAATGTATCATTTGTAAATAGTTTTCCCATATGGTTGGTTCTCTTTTCACCTTAGTGCTGTGTTCTTTAGCCACGCAGAAGCTTTTTATTTAATGAGATCCCATTTATTTATTCTTTCCTTTATGTCCCTTGCTCTAGGGGACATATAGTGAAAATATTCCTGCACAGAATACATGAGATTTTCCTGCCTATGTCCTCTAGTCAGGAAAGTCCTCTAGGACTTTTACTCTGTCACTACTTATATTTAAGGCTTTTATCCACCTTGAATTTATTTTTGTGTATGGTGTAAGTTGATGATTGAGTTACATTTTTTTCCCTTTGCAGTTGTCCAGATGTCCCAACTCCATTTGTTGAAGAGGCTATTTTTTACTCCATTTTATGGTTCCGCCCACTTTTTGAACCCATAGAGACTTGGGTTTATTTCTGGGCTCTCTAATCTGTTTCACTGGTCTATGTGTCTGTTCATATGCCAGTACCAGTCTCTTTTGATTACTGTGGACTTGTAATACAGTTTGATATCAGGTATTGTGAATCCTACCCCTTAGTGCTTCTTTCTCAAAATTGCTGCAGCTATTCAGTGTCATTTATGGTTCCATATACAGTTTTGAAGTGTTTTTTCTATAACTATGAAGATGTTATTGGTACTTTAATAGGGATTGCATTGATTCTATAAATTCCTTTGGGTATTATGGACATTTACATGATGTTAATCATCTAACAATCCATGAACATGAATTATGCTTCCAATTCTTTGTGTCTTCCTTGATTTATTTCTTCATTGTTGTGCATTTTCTAAGTATTGGTCTTTTACATCCTTGGTTAGGTTTATTCCTAGGTACTGTATTTTTCTTGTTGCTGTAATAAATGGAATTTCCCCCTGATTTCTGTTTCTGATATTTAATTGCTGGTGTACAAAAATGCCTTTGATTTCTCAATATTGACTTTGTATCATTTTGTTTTGCCAATTTTACTTACTAGGTCAAGTAGTTTTTTGGTGGAGTCTATAGGATTTTCTATGTACACTATCATGTGATTTGCAAACAGTGACATTTTTGCTTCCTCCTTTCCAATTTTGATGCCTTTTATTTCTTTATCTTGTCTGATTGTTGTGGCTAAGACTTTGAATACTATGTTGAATAGAAGCAATTAAAGCAGATATTGTTGTCTTGTTTTTTATCTTAGTGGAATAGGTTTATTTTTTGCCCATTTAATATGATGGTGGTTGTAGATCTCTCATATGTGGCCTACATATGTTGAGGGACGCTCCCTCTACACTCACTTTGATGAGTGTTAGTAACAAAAATGGGAGCTGTACATTACCAAATGCTTTTTCCACATCTATTGGTATGATCATGTGATTTTGGAGTTTCCTTTTGTTTGTGTGATGTATTATGTTTATTGATTTATGAATGTTTTACCATCCTTGCATCCCTGAGATGAGTACCACTTGATCATGGTGCATAATCTTTTTGATGTATTGCTGGATGAGCTTTGTCAATATTTTGTTGAGGATTTTAGAGGCTATGCTGATCAGTGGAATTGGCCTGCAATTTCCTTTCTTGGTTGTGTCTTTATCTGTTTTTGGAATTAGGCAGATGCTGGCTTCATAAGAAGAGTGAAGAGTCTTCTGTCTTGGATTTTTTGGAATAGCCTGTGCAGGCTACAAGTTGGCTCTTCCTTAAATGCTTTTTAAAATTCTCCTGTGAAACTCCCTTCCAGGGCTTTTGTGTACTGGATTTTTTAAAATTACTGCTTCAATTTTGCCCACTTTTATAACTCTGTTCAGGCTTCTGTTTCTTCTTCATTTAGTTTTGGGACTATATTTTTCTAGATATGTGTCTATTTCTCTCAAGTTTTGAAATTTCTCACCATACAATTATTTGTCATAATTTCTTAACAGTTCTTTGTGTTTCTACAGTATCAGTTGTAATCTCTCTTCTTTCATTTCTGAGTGTGTTTATTTGGTTCCTCTCTCTTTTTTTCTTAAAGATTCTGCCTAAATCTTTGTCTATTTTGTTTATCTTTTCCAAGAACCAGCTTCTGCATTTGTTGATGTTTTGAATTGTTCTTTTAGTCTCTAAATCAATTAATTCTGCTCTGATCTTGATTATTTCCTTTTCTGTACTCTCTCTGGGCATTGTTTGTTGTTGTTCCACCAGTTTTTGTAAGCATTGGTTTAGGTTAATTTTTTGAAATGTTTCTATCTTGCCAGCACTTTTTTGCTGATTTGTTTATGATGGCCATTCTGACCAGTGTGAAGTGATCATTGCAGACTTAATTTGCATCTCTCTGATGGCTAGTGATGCTGAGCATATTTTCATATAACTGTGGGCCCTCTGTGTGTCCTGCTTATAGAAGAGTTCATTCAGATCCTTTGCCCAATTTTTTAATTGAGTTTTTTTGTCTTCCTGGTATGGAGTCATGTGAATTCTTAATATATTTTGGAGATCAAATCTTTTTCCAAGGTATCAACTGCAACTGTATTTTCCCATGTTATAGGTTCACTTTTAATTTTGCTGATGCTTTCTTTAGCCATGTTGAGCTCTTTATTTTGATGAGATCCCACTTGTTTATTCTTTCCTTTATGTCCCTTTTTCAAGGGGGCAGATTAGTGGAAATATTCTTGCATGGAATATCTGAGATTTTCCTCCCTATATTCTCCTCTAGGACATTTAATATGTTTCAAATGATATTTAAGTCTGTTGTCCATCTTGAGTTTATTTTTTTTTATGTGGTGTAAGTTGGTGATTGAGTTTCACTTTTTTGCATGTAGCTGTCCAACTCTCCCAACACTGTTTATTGAACAGGATATTTTTACCCCATTTTATGCTTATTCCCCCTTTGTCTAATGCTAATTGACCATAGAGACTTGGGTTTATTTCTGCTCTTCTATTCTGTTCCATTGATCTATGTGTCTATTCTTTTGCCATTATGAGACTGTTTTGATTATAGTGGCCTATAATAGTTTGATGTCAGGTATTGTGATCCCTTCTACTTTGTTCTTCTTTCTCAAAATTGCTGAGGCTATTTGGGATCATTTATGGTATCACATAAATTTTTAAATTGTTTGTTCCATATGTGTGAGCTATGTCACTGGTATTTTAATAGGGATTGCATTGAATCTATACATTGCTTTGGGTATTATGGGTATCTTGATTATGTTAATTCTTCCAATCCATGAAAATAGTACATGCTTCCATTTGTTTGTGTCTTCTTTAATTTCTTTCTTCAGTGTGGTGTGGTTTTCTGAGTACAGATCTGTTACCTCCTTGGTTAAGTATGTTCCTAGGTACTTTATTTTTCTTGTTGCCATAGCAAATGGGATTTTTTTCCTGATTTCTGTTTCTGATATTTCAATGTTGATGTAAGAAGAGTGTTTGATTTTTGAATATTGACTTTGTATCTTGCTGTTTTGCCAAATTCTTTTATTAGGTCAAGTCATGTTTTGGTGAAGTCTATAGGATTTTCTATGTACACTATCATGTCATCTGCAAATAATGACATTTTTGCTTCCTCCTTTCTGATTTGGATGCCTTTTATTTCTTTTTCATGTCTGGTTATGCTGGGTAGGACTTCTAGTACTCTGTTGAATAAAGAGGTGAAAGCAAACATTTTTGTTTTGTTCTTGATCTTAGTGGGGAGAAGCTTTTAGTTTTTGCCCATTGGGCATGATGTTGGCTGTAGGTTTCTCATTTATGGCCTTTATTATAGTGCTCCCTCTACTCCTACTTTGCTGAGTGTTTTTATCATAAATAGGTGCTGTACCCTATCAAATGCTTTTTTCACATCTATTGATATCATCATGTGAGTTTTGTCTTTCCATTTGTTTATGTGATATATTACATTTACTGATTTGTGAATACTGTACCATGCTTGAATCCCTTAGATGAATCCCACTTCATCATGGTGTATGATCTTTTTAATGTATTGCTGGATGCAGTTGGCTAATATTTTAATGAGGATATTAGGATGTATGATCACCAATGATATTGGCCAGTTGTTTTCTTTCTTTTTTGTGTCTTTATCTGGTTTTGGGATTAAGATGATGGTGGCTTCATAAAAAGAGATTGGGTATCTTCCCTCTTCTTGGATTTTTGGAAGTCTGTGAAGGATAGGGATTAGCTCTTCCTTAAATGTTTTGTAAAATTCTCCTGTGAAACAATCCAGTTTTTCCAGGGATTTTGTGTGATGGGAGTTTTTTTATTACTGCTTTGATTTTGCCAGCTGTTATTGGTCTGTTCATGCTTTCTGCTTCTTCTTCATTCAGTTTTGGAAGATTAGATTTTTGTAGAAATGTGTCCATTTCTCCCAGGTTTTGAAATTTCTCACCATATAGTTCTTCATAGTAATTTCTTACAAACCTTTTTATTTCTGTGGTATCAGTTGTAATCTCACCTCCTTCCTTTCTGATGTTATTTGTTCATTCCTTTCTCTTTTTTTCTTGATGAGTCTGGTTAAAGGCTTGTTGATTTTGTTTATCTTTTCAAAGAAACAACTCCTGCATTTATTAATCTTTTGAATTGCTCTTTTAGACTCAAATCCACTAATTCTGCTGTGCTCTTGATTATTTCCTTTCTTCTACTTGCTCTGTACTTTGTTTATTTTTGTCCCTACAGTTTTCATGGATGCAGTGTTAGGCTGTTTATTTGAAATGTTGCTGTCTGTTTATGCCTTTATTGCTGTGAACTTCCCTCTTAGGATTGCCTTCTCTGTGTCCCATTGGATTGAGACTGTTGGGTGCTCCTTTTCATTTGCTTCCAGAAACTTTTTAATTTCTTCCTTGATCTCATTATTAACCTATTCATTGTTTAATAGCCTGCCATTCATTCTCCATGTGTTTGATTATTTTTTGAGTGTATTTCTTCATGTTGGTTTCTACTTTCAGGCCATTGTGGTCAGAAAAAAATGCTTGATATAATTTCAATTTTCTTGAATTTGTTGAGGGATTTTTGTGCCCTATCATGTGGTCTACTTTTGAATATGTTGCATTTGCATTTGAAAAGAATGTGTACTCTTTTGGAATGAAAGGTTCTACATATATCAGTTGTCCATTTGATCCCATATACCATTCGGTGCCACAATATCTTTGTGGATATTTTATTTGAAAGATCTATCTATTTTTGACAGTGGGGTGTTAAAATCACCTACTGTAAGTGTGTTGCTGTCTGTGTCTTTCTTGAAGTCCTCCAAAATATTCCTTACATATTTGGGTGCTCCTATGTTGGGTGCATATATGTTTATAATATTATTTCTTTCTGATGGAATATTTCTTTGACTATTATGAAGTATCCTTTTGTGTTTCTTTTTATGGCCTTTGTTTTGAAGTCTGTTTGTCTGATACAGGTATTACTACCCTGGCTCACATTTCCTGTCGGTTTGCTTGGAATATTTTTTCCAACCCTTCACTTTCAGTCTCTTTAGGTCTTTTGTTCTGAAGTGTGTCTCTTGTAGGCAGCATATGTATGGATCATTTTTCCTTATCCATACAGCTACCCCATGTCTGTTGATTGGAGCATGTAATGCATTTAAATTCGAGGTTATTTTGATAGGTACTTATTTATTGCTATTTTACCCCCCTTTGTACCTGTGTTCCTCTCTCTCTCACTCTTTTTCTTCATCTTCTTAAAGCAGCTTCTTTAGCATAGCTTGCAATGCTGCTGAGGTGGAGGTGTATTCTTTTAGCATTCTTTTTTTCTGGGAAACTCCTTCTTTCACCTTCCATTTTAAATGAGAGCCTTGCTGGATAGAGTAGGCTGTTGCTTTTTCATTACTTGAAATATATCTTGTCATTCCTTTCTGGCTTGTAGTGTTTTTGTTGAGAATTCAGCTGCTAGCCTGATAGAAGTTCCCTTGTATATTACTTCCTGTTTCTACTTGTTGACTAAGATTCTGTGTTTGTCTTTGAATTTTACCATTTTAAGTATGATGTGTTTTGGAGTAGGTCTCTTTTTTTTCCTCTTGTTTGGGACTCTCTGTGCTTCCTTGACTTGTGTGACTTTTTCTCTCAACAAATTAGAGAAGTTTTCCATCATTACTTTTTCAAACAGGTTTTCTGTCCCTTGCTCTTCTTCTCCTCCTGGTATCCCTATTGTTTGAATATTATTACATTTCATGCTGCCATGCAGTTCCTTTAACCCCTCTTCATTCTTTTTAAGTCTCTTTTGCTTTTCTTGTTATTTCTGGGAGATTTTTTCTGCCTTGTCCTCCAGCTCACTGATTCGATCCTGTCCTTCATCTAGCCTGGTTTTATTCCTTCTACTATGTTCTTGATATCAGAAATTATGATTTCCATTTCCTCTTTGCTCTTGTTGATTATTTCTGTTATTTTTTATGCTGATATATTTTGCAGTGAGTTCCTCATAGCTTCCAGTAGTTTTTGGTAATTCTCACTGAGCTCATTGAAGTTCACTATAACCATTGTTTTGAATTCAATATCTGGTAGTTGACTAGCCTGTATTTTATTTAGCACTCTTTCTGAGGATTCCTCCTTTTATTTTGTTTTGGGGTATTTTCTTTGTCTTCCCATTATTCATGTGACTCTTCTTGTTTACTTCTTTTTCTTAAATTGATCTGTTTTGACTCATTGAATTTGTGGTGTGAACTTATGGTAGGGAAACTGTGAGATTCAGTGGTGCAGTCTCTTGAACATGATGCTCTTGGGGTACCCTTCATGCCATTAAAGTTGACTCTCTGGATATAGTTGGGTTTTGGTTGTTGTTTCATTCTTTAGTGTGGCCTTCCTTCCACCTGATGACTGAGGGTCACTCTACTCACTACATCTTGTGTGCTGTTGTTCAGGTGCTGCCAGAACAAAACCACAAAGCCCAGGAAACAGACCCACACCCTCAAAAATAACTTGTCCTGCAATCCCACTATCAACAGTAAATGAACCAGTATTAATAGGGATGTAAATGGATTAAAACTAGTATAAGAAGGAGAGTGAATATTGAATGACCTACTGAAAGAAAAATGATTTTTGTAGGTTAGGGAGGAGCTCTAATAAGAGTTGGGAGTCAGAGCAATATGAAAAGAGAAAGTAAAATTTACATCATGAATGAAAAAGAGAGTGAAGAAGGCAGACTATAAACAAACTTGATGGAGAAGAAATGAGTGTTAAAAAGCTATGCAGGAAAGAAAATATTGCAAATCATGTTGAAAACCATAGTGGATTTTGTCTCAGTAGCCTCTAGTATTTACCAGTTTTTTTCTGTCTAGAATCCACCTCCGGTGATGTCACATATTGACTTTGTCTAACCTCAATCAGCCTGTTTTAGACTTCCAGGGATTTTCTGTCTGTGGCTATCTCTTTTAGTTGTTAATCTAGTCACTCTGCACTCAAAAGTCTGGCTTCAGTACCATAGGCCATGGCAAAGTCCCTCCTGGGGTCAGGGCTAATGTTTCCCCACAGGCTGCTGCCATAGAGGGAAGTGATCTGCCTGAGCATGATGGCTGCCGCCTTATGCAGGAGGAGTACTGTCTCTGTTAAGGATCCCTCCTTAACAAAGGAGTTACTCTGTTAATCTAAATTAATCTAGTCACTCTGCACTCAGAAGTCAGGCTTAAGCACCACAGAGCCAGAGCAGAGTATTTCTTGGGGTCAGAGCTATTTGTTCCCTTCTGGCTGGTACCAGAGGGGTGTGATTTGCCTGAGCATGATGGCTGCTGCCATATGGGGGATGACTCAGCACTGGGATCACAGTGTCTACTCCCTCAGTTCTCTCCCCAAATCTACTGTCACCAGTGTCTCCCCAGGTGTCTCCAGCCCACTGTGCTCCTACCTTTGTTGGAGCACATGATAAGTGGCTGCAAATGAAAATTTATGTGTTGGCCCTTTAAACAGCTCTTTGCATCTCCAGCCATCTATCTCTGACAAAGCAACCCTGATACTTTTTGCTGCTGGCAGTTATCTCTGTACTTTATGGACTGTGGTGCTCTAGGCTGGGTATCCCAGCTTAGGGTTTGGACCCTACTCTTCTCAGGGGGATCCAACTGGCTGCTTAAATTTCCCTCCCATGCGGCTGCCTGTGGGTGCCCAACCAGCCTTATCAAGTCTCCACCACACTCCTTACTAGTCAGGTTGTGCGGAAGCTGATTCTTTTGTCTGTCCGAGGTAATAAGGTTTTACTCATGCTATTGTTCAGTTGTTTGTTATGGGTGGTTTCTCCGTAATTTAATTGTAATTCCAGATTGGTCCTGGGAGGAGGTTAGAGTGACTTCCATTCACTTTTCTGCCATCTTGCTGAATACTTTGACTTTTAAAATTGTCTCTTTTTTTGTTCTTTGTTGATCTCTACCCAAATAAAATAACACACTTGAGTAAATTACTTCTCAGACTATATCTCATAGAACACTGCAATTACTGTGGAACCAAAAAATTACTGACAGACATAAGAGCTGGGTTACTCTGGGTAGCCTTGCAAGGTGTCTACTATGGGTGTCTAACATTTGGGCATTTCTGGGCCACACTGGAAGAAGAAGAGGTGTCTTGGGCCATACATTAAATATATTGTGACATGTAATCACAAAAAAATCTCATAATGTTTTAAACAAATTTATAATCTTGCACTGGTCTATATTCATAGCCACCCTGAGCTGCATGTGGCCTGAAGGCCCTAGGTTGTACACCCTTGGAACAGTTCAGTGACTGTAATTAATGAACATGTGGGAGTCAAAGGGGGAATGGGAGCTCTGAGTTCAATTTCTTTTCCTTAATGCCAATGAGCAATAAATAGGGCCAGCTTGGCTTAGATTTATGAAGTTGAATTAGGGTCTCTATAATTTAAAATAGTAACATAGCACTAAATAAAAGTTGTGTTCCCTTTTTAAAGTATCTGCCAACATAGGCTTTTTTCATTATGTGAATATTTACTGGAGGTAAGTGGAAATAGCATTAAAATATTATAAATATTTTAATTAAGATATTTAAAATAAATATAAAGATGTTTTAAATAAATATAAAACCCAGATATTTAAAGGGACAACAATGAACTTCTTATATTTTAAGGGTTCAGCATAAATAACCATTCTTCCAGCCAGGAAGCCTTCCATGACCTTTCTAAAATGTTAGTCTCTAGTCTTATAATTTCATAGGTCTCTGAACTTTTGTCTGTAACATCAATCACAATCCTAATTCTATAATCACTTGTGTGTTATTTCTTTAATATCTTTCTTGAGACTGTGAAGACGAGGGCCATGTCCATTGTTTTCACCTGTGTACTTCCAGCTCCTCTCATTATGTCCTAACACATAGTAGGAAATTGATAATATATGTAGAATGAATAAATGAATGCTTCCTTTTTAATTTATTTTAATTGTTGTTCATGTACAGTTTTCTGTCTTTTGCTCCCATTCCAGCCCACTGCCCCAGCCCTCCCCATACCCCTCCCATTTCCACCCCCGCTAGTTTTTGTCCATGTGACTTTTATACTTGTTGCTCTAAACCCTTCCTCTTTCTCCCTGAAATTCCCTCCCCTCTCCCTTCTGCTGACTATCAACTCCTTCTCAATTTCAGTGTCTTTGGTTATATTGTGCTTGTTTGTTTGTTTTTTTATTAGGTTCCTGTTAAAGGTGAGATCATATGATATTTGTCCTTCACTGCCTGGCTTGATTGACTTAGCATAAGGCTTTCCAGTTCCATCCATGCTGTCACGAAGGGTAGGAGTTCCTTCTTTCTTTCTGCTGCATAGAATTCCATTGTGTAAATGTACCAAAGTTTCTTGAACCATTCATTTACTGATGGGCACCTAGGTTGCTTCCAACACTTGGCTATTGTAAATTGTGCTGCAATGAACATTGGGGTGCATAGATTCTTTTGGATTGGTGTTTCAGGGTTCTTAGGATATAATCCTAGCAGTGGAATTGCTGGGTCAAAAGGTAGATCCATTTTTAGTTTTCTTAGAAAATTCCATACTGCTTTCCATAGTGGTTGTACCAGTCTGCCATCCCACCAACAGTGCACTAGGGTCCCCTTTTCTCCACAACCTCTCCAACACTTGTTGTTTGTTGCTTTATTTATGATGGCCATTCTGACAGGTGTGAAGTGGTATCTCACTGTGGTTTTAATTTGCATCTCTCTGATAGCTAGGGATATCGAGCATCTTTTCATGTGTCTCTGGATATTCTGCATGTCCTCCTTGGAGAAGTGTCTGTTCATGTCCTTTGCCCATTTTTTAATTGGGTTGCTTGTCTTCTTAGAGTGGAGTCGTGTAAGTTCTTTATATATTTTGGAGATTAAACCCTTGTCTGAGGTATCATTGGTGAATATATTTTCCCATACAGTTGATTCTCTTTTTATTTTAATACTGTTTTCTTTAGCCATGCAGAAGCTTTTTATTTTGATGAGATCCCATTTGTTTATTCTTTCCTTTATGTCCCTTGCTTTAGGGGACATATCAGTAAAAATGTTGCTGCGTGAAATGTCTGAAATTTTCTTGCCTATGTTCTCCTCTAGGACTTTAATGGTGCCATGGCTTATATTTAAATCTTTTATCCACCTTGAGTTTATTTTTGTGTATGGTGTAAGCTGGTGCTCATTTCATTTTTTTGCATGTAGCTGTCCAGTTCTCCCAACACCATTTTTTGAAGAGGCTACTTTTACTCCATTTTATGTTGCTGCCTCCTTTGTCAAATATTAATTGACGATAGAGAATTGGTTTTATTTCTGGGCTCTCTGTTCTATTCCACTGGTCCATGTTCCTGTTTTTGTGCCAGTACCAGGCTGTTTTGATTACAGTGGCCTTGTAATACAGTCTCGTGTCAGGTATTGTGATCCCTCCTACTTTGCTCTTCTTTCTCAAAATTGCTGCAGCTATTCGAGGTCATTTATGACTCCATATAAATTTTTGAAGTGTTTGTTCTACATCTGTGAAATATGCCATTGGTCCTTTAATAGGTATTGCATTGAATCTGTAAATTGCTTTGGGTAGTATGGACATTTTGATGATGTTAATTCTTCCAATCCATGAACACGGTATACGTTTCCATTTGTTTGTGTCTTCCTTAATTTCTTTCTTCAGTGTTGTGTAGTTTTCTGAGTATATATCCTTTACTTCCTTGGTTAGGTTTATTCCTAGGTATTTTATTTTTCTTTTTGCTATATCAAATGGGATTTTTTCCTTGACTTCTGCTTCTGCTCTTTCATTGTTGGTATACAGAAATGCCTTTGATTTCTGGATTTTGACTTTGTGTCCTGCTGTTTGGCCAAATTCATTTATTAGGTCAAGCAGCTTTTTGGCCGAGTCTATAGGATTTTCTATGTACACTATCATGTCATCTGCAAACAATGATAGCTCTGTTTCCTCCTTCCAATTTGGATGCCTTTTATTTCCTTTTCTTGTCTAATTGCCATGGCTAAGACTTCCAACACTATATTGAATAAAAGTGGTGAAAGTGGACAACCTTGTCTTGTTCCTGATCTTAGTGGAAAAGATTTTAGTTTTTCCCATTGAGTATGATGTTGGCTGTAGGTCTCTCATATATGGCTTTGATTATGTTGAGGAGTGCTCCCTCTATTCCCACTTTGCTGAGTGTTTTTATCATAAATGGGTGCTGTACCTTATCAAATGTTTTTTCTGCATCTATTGATATGATCATGTGATGTTTGTCTTTGCTTTTGTTTATGTGATGTATTACATTTACCGATTTGCGAATGTTGAACCAACCTTGCATCCCTGGGATGAATCCCACTTGGTCACGGTGTATGATCTTTTTAATGTATTGTTGAATGAGGTTTGCCCATATTTTGTCGAGAATTTTAGCATCTATGTTCATCAGTGATATTGGCCTAAAGTTTTCTTTCTTTGTTGTGTCTTTTTCTGGTTTTGGGATTAGGATGATGCTGGTTTCATAAAAAGAGTTTGGGAGTTCTCCATCTTCTTGGATTATTTGGAATAGTCTATGAATGATAGGGGTTAGCTCTTCCTTGAATGCTTTGTAAAATTCTCCTGTGAAACCATCCGGTCCCGAGCTTTTGTGTGTTGGGAGTTTCTTGATTACAGCTTCTATTTCCTCTGCTGTTATTGGTCTGTTCAGGCTTTCTGCTTCTTCCTCGTTGAGTTTTGGGAGATTATATTTTTCTAGATACTTGTCCATTTCACCTAGGTTTTCAAATTTCTTGGCATACAGTTCTTCATAATAATTTCTTACAATCCTTTGTATTTCTGTGGTGTCAGTTGTAATCTCTCCTCTTTCATTTCTGATTGTGTTTATTTGGGTCCTCTCTCTTTTTTTCTTGATGAACCTGCTTAAAGGCTTGTCAATTTTGTTTATCTTTTCAAAGAACCAGCTCCTGGATTCATTGATCCTTAGAATTGTGCTTTTAGTCTCTATGTCATTTAATTCTGCTCTGATCTTGGTTATTTCCTTCCTTCTACTTGCTCTGTTCTGTCTGTGTTGTTGTTCCTCAAGTTCTTGTAGGTGTAGAGTTAAGTTGTTTGTTTGAAATGTTTCTATCTTTTTTAGGTAGGCCTGTATCGCTATGAATTTCCCTCTGAGGACTGCCTTCGCTGTGTCCCATAAGTTTTGGGTCATTGTGAGTTCATTTTCATTTGTTTCCAGAAACCTTTTGATTTCTTCCCTAACTTCATTCTTGACCCATTCATTGTTTAATAACATGCTATTCAATCTCCATGATTTGGAGGATTTTGGATTTTTCCCATCAGGGTTGGTTTCTAGTTTCAGTCCCTTGTGTTCAGAGAAAATGCTTGGTATGATTTCAATATTCTTGAATTTGTTGAGGCTTGTTTTATGTCCTATCATGTGGTCTATGTTTGAAAATGTTCCATGTGCATTAGAAAACAATGTGTATTTATTTTCTTTGGGATGAAGGGCTCTATATATATCAGTTAAGTCCATTTCATCCAGAATGTTGTTCAATGTCACAATATCTTTGTTGATTTTTTGTTTGGAAGATCTGTCCATTTTTGACAATGGGGTGTTAAAATCCCCTATTATAATTGTGTTGCTGTCAACATCTTTCTTGAAGTCCTCTAAGATTTTCTTGATGTATTTAGGTGTTCCTATGTTGGGTACATATATATTTACAATGTTTATGTCTTCCTGGTGGATTCTTCCCTTGAGTATTATGAAGTGACCTTCTGGGTCTCTCTTTATGGCTCATCTTTTGAAGTCTATTTTGTCTGATATGAGTATTGCTACCCCAGCTTTTTTTTCCTGTCCATTTGCTTGGAAAATTTGTTTCCATCCCTTCACTTTGAGTCTGTGTAGGTCTTTTGTCCTGAGATGGGTCTCTTGTAGGCAGCATATGTGTGGGTCATGCTTTCTTATCCATTCAGCTATTCTATGCCTTTTGATTGGAGCATTTAATCCATTTACATTTCAGGTTATTATTGATAGGTACTGATTCATTGCCATTTTTGTACTTATGTTCCTCTCTCTCTCTCTTTTCCTTCCTTTCCTTAAAACAGTCCCTTCAGCATCTCTTGTGGAACTGGTTTGGTACAGGTGTATTCTTTTAGACTTCTTTTGCCTGGGAAGCTCCTAATTTGGCCTTCTATCTTGATTGAAAGCCTTGCTGGGTAAAGTAGTCTTGGTTGTAGGCCTTTGGTTCTCATTACTTGGAATATTTCTTGCCATTGTCTTCTAGCTTGGAGCGTTTCCATTGGGAAGTCAGCTGCCAGCTTTATTGGAGCCTCCTTGTACGTTACTTCCTTTTTCTCCCTTGCTGCCTTTAAGATTCTCTCTTTGTCTTGAAATTTTGCCATTTTAATTATGATGTGTCTTGAATTGGGCTTCTTTGGGTTCCTGTTGATTGGGACTCTCTGTGTTTCCTGGATTTGTGTGACTTTTTCTCTCATCAAGTTAGGGAAGTTTTTCATCATTACTTTTTGAAATACGTTTTCTATCCCTTGCTCTTCTTCTTCTCCTTCTGGTATCCCTATTATATGGATATCATTATGTTTCATATTGTCTTGCATTTCTCTTAATTCCTCTTTATTCTTTTTGAGCCTCTTTTCCTTTTCTTGCTCTTTCTGGGTGTTTTTTTCTACTTGGTCCTCCAACTCGCTAATCCGATCTTCTGGCTCATCAATTCTGCTTTTCATTCCTCCCACTGTGTTCTTCAGTTCAGAAATTGTACTCTTCATTTCCTCTTGGCCCTTGTCGATAGTTTCTATTTCCTTGTTCATGTTGATATAGTTTGCAGTGAGTTCATCGTAGCTTCCCTGTAGTTTCTGGTAGCTCATTGAGAGCTCGTGGAGCTTCCTGACAACCATTGTTTTGAACTCAAAATCTGACAGTTGAGCTGCCTCTGTTTCATTTAGCATTCTTTCTGGGGCTTCCTCCTTTCCTTTCAATTGGGGATTATTTCTTTGTCTTCCCATTGTTTTTGAAGTTCTTCTTCTTATTAGCCTTAACTTCTTAAATTGGTCTGTTCTGGCTCCTTGGGTTTATGGGGTGAACTTCTGTGGTAGAATACCTGTGAGATTCAGTGGTGCTGTCTGCTTCAGGTATCCTGGTGTTCACAGGTTCCACTGTCTTATCTGTTGAAATGCCCCTCCTTGGGATCATGTCTGGTTTTTTCACAGTTCCAGGGTTGGTTTTTTGTTGTTGTTTTGTTTTGTTTTGTTTTTGTCTTACTCATGGGTATTTAAAAAGAGAAAAGAGGAAAAAATGGAAAGAGAAGAAAGAAGAGAAGAAAGAAAAAGAAAAAAAGAGGAAGGAAGAAGAGATAAAATTGGAAAGAAAGGAAGAAGGAATAACCCAAGAAAGAAGATACATAAAGTAAAGGGTGTTGCGGGGTTAAAAAAAAAGATAAAAATAATTAAAAATAATAGAAAAAATTAAAATTTAAAAAGAGAAAAAAGAAAAAGCAACAAGAAAAAAGAAAAAAATAAAATTAAAAAAACCCAACAACTGTTGCTGTTTTCAATCTTGCTGAACTGTTGTTTCTTTTCTTGCTGGCTGCAATGGTCTAGGGGTGACAGTATCACTTTTGTCACTGTTCAGCGCTCAGCTATCTTTGTGCTACTGTCCTCAGAGCTCCCCCAGGGCCTCTCTGCCCAGGGCCTCAGGTGTAAGTTGTGAGGAAGCATGTGCCTATCCCAGTTGCACGCAGGTGCCTATGATCTCACAGCCACCTGTGGTCACACACGGGTGCCAATCCTCGTGTAATCGTCCCCGATGGATGGCGGGCTCAGGTGCATGGCTGCCCCACCGGCGCTGGAAGCTGAAGGCCCCACAAGCTCAGGCAAGCAGCCGAACAGCCGGCCCGCAGGTGCGTACCTGCTCCAATGGCTGGAGGCTCTGCGGGCTCAGGCGAGCAGCTGTCCCATGGGTGCCAGGCACCCCCGCGAGCCCAGGAGCATGGCTGTCCCAATGGCGCCAGGAGCCAAAGGACCCACGGGCACCGTCCTCCCGCAAGCCCAGGCCTGCAGCTGTCCCTCGGGTGCTGGGAGTCAAAGGCCTCAGGAGCTCAGGTGTGTGGCTATCCCAGTGGCTCTGGCCACCAACAATCAGGCAAGCTCCAGTATGCAGTCCTTCCCTGGGATATGCGTGGGTGTTCACACCCTCAGCTTGTCTGCCACTGAGACCCCAACTCCTCTCTGTGAGATTTCAAGCAACTGGGTTTATCCCAGTGCAGCTAAAACTTTGTTTGGCTGGGGAGGGAGCGGTTGATCCAGCTCCCTCCCTAATCTTGTGGCGAGCCTGGTGAGAGCCCTTGGGCTCTCATTATTCTGAAGTACTCTCCTTACTGTCTGGTTTTTCAGTGTCCTCTACAATTTTTGATCTGATTTCAAATATGCTGTGTTTCTGATGGCTGTTTGCTCCATTCTGATGTAAATTGGCCAGAATATTCTCCCGTGTGTAGGGGGAAGCAAAATATGCTCCTTCCTACTGCCCCGCCATCTTCACCCCTGAATGTTTCTTTATAACTGTACTAAATTTTGTTGTAATCTTATTCTTTAAAAATTAAGGTTGTTTGAAGTGTTCAGAGAGATATTAGGCTGATCAATATTTTTCTTTTTTAATTAATTAATTAATTATATTTTAAAAATTTTCATTCAAGTACAGTGGTCTTCATTTTTCCACCACCACTTTCCCTCACCCTACCCACCCTCCATCTCCCACCCTCAATCCTTTCCCCCTTTGGCTTTGTCCATGTTCCTTGATCGCCCTTCCTTTTCTTTCCCCCATTATTCCCCTCTCCCCTTTCCTCTCATCACTGTCAATTTGTTCTTTATTTCTGTGTCTCCAGTTATATTTTTCTTGCTCATTTATTCTTCAATACTTAATATAAATATAATCACATGATATGTAGTCTTCCATGTCTGGTTCTTTCTCATAGCATATTTTTGAAGTTCATCCATGTTGTAGCATGTATCAGCACTTTATTGATTTTTATAGCTGAATTTTATTGTATGGGAATAGAACATTTTATAATCCATTAATCATTTGGGTTATTTTCCACTTTTTGTCTATTGTAAATAATGCTGCTATGAACATTTTTGTATAGATTTTTTTAAAAACAAGTATTCTTTTGGGTTTATGCCTATGAGTGAACTTTCTGGGTCATATGGTAGCTCTATGTTGAATTATTTGAGGCACATTTTCCAAAGCAGATGCACACCATTTTATATTTACACCAGCAATGCACAGGTCTTCTAGTTTCTTGGCATCCTCACTGATACTTGTTATTTTCCATTGTCTTTAATTATAGCCATCCTAAAGTGTGTAAAGTGTTTTTTTAATCAAATTAGTTATTTAGACATAGCTCAGCAAAAGAATATTTTCCCAAGTTTTCACATACTGTAGGAACAGTTCAAAACATATCCTTAAGAGGACAAGGAAATTCTTAGCTTGAGTGTGAGGGGGCTCTGCCTGCAGAGCACCACCCATCTGCCACATATGAGAATAAGACTACCAAGACATGATCTGATTGGGGAGGAGAGGTGGCCAATCTCTTAAAGGAGAAGGGCCAAGAACCCCTTCCTCAATGGCTTTTATTAAGTCCATTTTACACAGGAATACAGGTAAAGCTCATTAATCATTGTCAGGTGGCAACAATCAAACAATAGATAACATTTCAAAGAACCCTGAAGGTTTAATATGAGTCAGGGTCTGTCAGCTAAGGGGTTACAAAACTTAGGGAGACAATCTCATTTCTTGCTCAGACCCTTATCATTTAAATGAGAGCATTCTTAGCAAAGCAGGTTTCACAGGACTTTACAATTTTTTTCTAATGCCAAATCACCTGGGGAGCCTGCCCTAGCCAGCACAGTGCTGCACTGCCCTCTGTTTATGTTTCAGGCTTAAGTGGAGCAGAGCCAGGAAGCCAAGAGATAAGGAAACTTCTCCCAGATAGATTGAGGACTCAGGGTAACCAGGGCAAGGGTCCATCACCCCCTTTTGCTGCAGCCCCCCTGAGTCCTTCCTTAAGGGCTGTCCACATGGTCATGCCTGTCTTAGGCACCCCCTCCCTTGAGGGAATCTTACCCCTCATTGGCTAGCCAACCAAGCATTGGGGACCAGATATGGATGAAGCAGAAGTGGTGCTCCTGCCAGGAAGGTAAGCATTGTCTCCTTAGTGGCTTACAGACAAAAGTTTGCTCACTCAGCCTTAGCCATGGGGGGTTTACAACTCCTGAAACCAGGCAGGGCGGTTCCCAACACTTGAGAGCAGTTCCTATGCTATATAACATAGTAGGAGTATTACACAAATGTGGTAATATTTAGAAAGTATATTTTGGAACACTTAATAGCTTGTTAGGAATGCAGAATATCAGGTCCCAACCCCAGACCTCCTGAATCAGAATTTTCATTTGAAGGAGATCCTTGGTGATTGCTATGCACATTTAAGGTTGAGATATATTGAGGGTTTCTGTTTTACTGAGGAGCAAAAGATTAAGTCCAGACCAGAAAACCATGAACAGGTGCAACAAAGAGTTCAACCTTAATAAGATGCAAGTGAATTGTATAACACTATGGCAGTGATTCTCAAACTAAGCTGCCCATTGAGAATCCAAGAGTTTTAAAATGTTTGAATGCCTGGGTTCCACCTATGGAGAATTTTGGTTTATTGAACCTTACTAGCAGGGATTTTTAAAACTCTACAGGTTATTCTAACACACAGTTTTGACAACTGAGTGAATGGCATTAGCTGAGCTAATTTACAAAGAATTCATAGAGATTGTGATTCTCAACAGTGATTTGAAAATAGAAGGGAGCAAGACTTTGCTGTGAGGGCAGGGGTTAGAGAGCCAGAGTAGTAATCAGTGTTGCTAGAATACGGCAGAAGGTAGAAGTTGGACTTGTAGTGAGAATTCATTTGTGGATGACCTTGAAGACTTTAACTAGAGTTTTAATATTATGCAGAAGGCAATTGAGGGCTCTTGTGGAATCATTAGAAGAGGGACAAGTGTTTTTCATTGCTGTTGGAGGAGGGAAGTTGCTATAATGCAGGACTTTGTCGATAATATTGAAAAGAACACTGCAATGAACATAGGTGTATATATGTTCTTTCAAATTAGTGTTTTGGGTTTCTTCAGATATGTTCCCAGAAATGGGAACATGGGGTCAAAAGGCAGATCCATTTTTAATTTGGGAGGAGATATCCATACTGCTTTCCCCAGTGTCCATTATCACCAGTCACCGTTATCACCAACTATGCAAAAGAGTTACCTTTTCTCTACATCCTTGCCAGCCCTTGTTGTTTATTGATTTATTGATGATAGCCATTCTGAAAGGTGTGAGGTGGTTTTAATTTGTATTTCTCTGATGATTATAGTGATATTGAGCATCTTGTCACATGTCTACTGGTCATTGGAGAAGACCAATGTCCAAGCTTCCTTCTTCAGAGAAGTGTCTATTCAGGTCCTTTGCCCATTTTTTTTTAAATTTGGTTGCTTGATTTTTTGGTGTTGAGCTTTGTAAACTCTTTATAAATTTTAGATATTAACTCCTTATCAGATGTATTAGTGAACATATTCTCCAATTCCATGGGTTGTCTTTTTATTTTGTTGATGGTCTCCTTTGCTACACAAAAACTTTTTAGTTTGATGTAGTCTCATTTGTTTACTTTTTCTTTGTTTCCCTTGCCTGGGGAGATATATCAGAGAAAATATTGCTATGAGCAATGTCCAAGATTCTACTGCCTAAATTTTCTTCTAGGATTTTTATGTTTGGTGTCTAATATTTAAGTCTTTAATCCATCTTGAATTTATTCCTTTGTGTGGTGTAAGAAGATGCTCTAGTAGCATCCATCAGTAGATTAGTGGATAAAACAACTATGGGACATTTACATAATGGAACACTATTTGGTGGTTTAAAAACAGGAGAAAATTTTGCTATTAGCAACAGCAAGGGTCAAACTAGGAACTGTTATGCTAAGTGGAATAAGCCAGTCAGAGAAAGACAAATGCCATATGATTTCACTTATATGTGGCATCTAACAAACAAACTGAACTAACAAGCAAAACAGAGACAGACTCATAGATAAAGAACAGGATGACAGCTATAAGTGAGGATTTGGGGGTGGAGGGACTGAGCCAAAAGGAAAAATTTCTCATGGACATGAACAACAGTGTGGTGATTGCAGATGGGAGAAGATACAAGGGAGCTAATTGGTACACAAAAAATACTATAAGTTTTTTAAAATTAAAAAACAAAAATAAAAATAAAATATAAATAAAAATTTTAAGAGGTCCTGAAAAGAGAAAAGAAAGGAAAATGACAGAAAATAGGAATAAATAAGGCTCTCTGGAGGTTTAAGTATGCAGTTATGACTCATTAGTAGTTCTCTACTTAAAATTTCTCCTAATTCAATACAAGATTGAGTATTCTAACAATCCATAAAAAGGCACCCCAAATGCATGGTTGCCTCAGAAAAAAATTCTATGCCTATAAAACATATCTGTATACTGATGATTCATTATTTTCCAGTGTTCTCAGTTGTTTTGGCAATTGAGGTGAACTAGCAACTATTGGTGGGATGTTAAGTGACCTACTATTACAAGGACAGTCCCACGTAATGAAAAATGATCTCATACTCACACAGCTTCCTAATGACTTGGACATTTGTGTGGCTGGGAACCCTGTTTATAATTATCCAAGCTTAGAATTGAACTCAAATATGATTCACAAGTTTTATCTTTCTCTTACTATGACTAGTTTCTGTTCTGCACTGTTACTAATTTTCCCCCTACAGCCTCTCAAAACCATTTTTCTTGCCATAAGTCATCTCATGTTCTTTTTCATGTTCTTAAAATACCCTTACTCTCTCTCTAGTTTCATCAGTCTTTGCTTGTTGGTTGCTGATATGGTGGCTGTTGTAGTTTTTCAATTTTATGCATAGATCATCACAATTTTTGAATTTCAAATCTCAAATTTTACTGTTTCTTCTGCTACTCCATTTTACCTTCCTCCTGACATTTCTTTTTCCATTTTGAATTTAAATTTTTTCCTGTCTTAGCCTGGCTGCCATTCCTCACTCTTAATATTCCTTGTCCCTCTATCCTCTCAAAATAATTTTTCATGCCTCTAGACAACTCATTTCTTTCTTTCCTTTTTACTTATTCCTATTCTGCCTATAACATCTTTGCTCATTTGTTGTTGAATTGCTGTGGTGGATCTTTTTCTCCAATTTAGTTCACATTTTTTTAATTACATATTTTTTAAATTTTTTTATTTAAACCTAGTATTCTACTCTTGCCATTTGTTACTCCATTATTCCTTCTCCCCCCTTCTTTATTTATGACATAAATTTTATTTTCTTCCTTTCTCTTCTTTGTTTCTATTCCCTAATCTTTTTATGTCCCCTCCCTCCAACCTCTCAAAATCATTTTTCTTTCAGTAAGTCATTTCATTTTTATTTTTTCTCTCTCATAATAGTCTCAATCTCTTTAAAACTTTATTAATATTTACTCATTCACTGTATATAGCATGGATGTTGGTGGGGGTTATTTTTGCAGATATGGGTTGGTATCCTGAGTTGTCTGGTTTGATTCTGGCACTCTCTGTACAAGAAGATGTAGTAGGCTGAGAACCCTCAGTCAGCCAGCCAGAGGGAGGGAAGGACCCACCAAAGAATGACCCAACAAGCAACCAATACCCAAGAGAAACCACATAAATAGTATAAAGGGGATCCCAAGAGCATCCAGCTCAGGAGATCAAGGAAACTGTACCACTTAATTCCACAGGTCTCCTACCACAAAAGGTCACACCAAAAAGACAGGAAGTTAAAAAAGATCAATATAAGAAACAGAAATGAACAAGAAGAGTCACATAAAAAGGGGAGACAAAGAAGCAACCCCCAATCTGAAGTAAAGGAAGAATTCCCAGAAGAGTGATAAATGAAATAGAGTCAAGTCAGCTATCAGATTTTGAGTTCAAAACAATTGTTGTAAGGATACTTAAGGAGCTCAGTGAGAACCTCAAGGAACCACATGGAAGCTAGTAGGAACTTACCATGAACTACACTAGCTTGAAAAAGGACACAGAAACTATCAATAAATGCCAAGAGGAAATGAAGAATATAATAGCTAAAGTAAAAAATACAGTGGGCCGGAAGATGGCAGCATAGTAGGAGGGAGCAGATTCCATTTCTCCCTGCACATGGGAGAGGAACCTGTCTGATCTGTGAAGAAAGAGAAAGGTCAACCAGTGGAAACACAGCATATTTGAAAGTAGGAGATTGAAGGTTGTAGCAGACATTGAAAAATCAGATGGTAAGGAGAGTACTTTGGAACAATAAGAGACCAAGAATCAGTGCAGAGACCAGGGCTTCCAAGGCCTGGGGCCTGGTGCTTGCCAGGCTGGCTAGGGGCACTATGGAGGGAGGCAGGTCCACATGTGACAGCATAAGACTTTGCAATTAATGACGCCTGCCCGCAAACGGATAAAACTGCGCATGACCATGGACACTCAAGTGCAGCAGGTGTGACAGAAGATGCCAGAGCAACCAGAGACCTGTGGCCCATGCTGGGAACCCAGGGAGCATGAGCAATCCATGAGAGAATCAGAGCTCACTCCTGTGAAATTGGAGTGAGTGCACGGCATGGGAGACCCAAGCTCACACCCATGAACTCGGGAAAGTACGTGCTCCCCAGGAGGCTCAAAATGTATGCCCAAGGCTCTGTGTGGAGAGGCATTGGGCTAGCCCTGGGAGGACTAGCCCAAAGAAAACTGAGTGCTGAACAGGGAGAAAAGCAAAAACATCACCCCTAGGCCTTTCCAGCCACTAAGACCAGAAAATCCAGTTTGGCAAGTGTGAAAACAGCAAGAGTCTTTTTGTTTGTTTCTTTGTTTCTTTGTTTTCATTTGTTTGCTTCTTGGCTTGTTTGTTCATTTTTATTTTTTGAATAATATTTTTATTATTCTTTCATTATTTTTATCTTTTTTACTCAACTCCTTTGCTTATCTTTACTTCCTTCTTGTATTATGCCTTCTTCCCAATTTTATCTCTTCTTCCTTCCTCTTTTTTTCTTTTTTTTTCATTTTTTTCTTCCTCTATTCTCCTTTTAAATACTCACACATGAGACAAAAACAAAAACAAAAGCCTGGAACACTGAAAAAACCAGAGTTGGTCCCAAAGAGGGAGCATTCCAACAGCTGAGACAGTGGAAGCTATGATCACCAGGATACCTGAAGGAGACTGCACTACTAAGTTTCACAGGTATTCTAGCACAGAAGTTCACACCATAAGCCCACGGAGCCAGAACAGATCAATTTAAGAAGCTGAGGCTAAAAAGAAGAGTCTCACAAACAATGGGAAGACAAAAAACAGTCCCCAAGTGGAAGGGAAAAAAAGAAGCACCAGAAAGAATGCTAAATGAAACAGAGGCATTTCCACTATCAGATTTTGAGTTCAAAGCAATGGTTGTCAGGAAGCTCCAAGAGCTCTCAATGAGCTACCAGAAACTACAGGAAAACTATGATGAACTTATTGCAAACTATATCAACATAAAAAGGAAATAGAAACTATCAACAAGGGCCAAGAGAAAATGAAGAATACAATTTCTGAACTGAAGAACACAGTGGAAGGAATGAAAAACAGAATCAATGAAGCAGAAGACCAGATCAGTGAGTTAGAGGACAAAGTAGAAAAAAACACCCAGAAAGAGCAAGAAAAGGAAAAGAGGCTCAGAAAGAATGAAGAGGGATTAAGAGAAATGCAAGACAATATGAAATGTAATAATATCCATATACTAGGGATACCAGAAGGAGAAGAAGAAGAGCAAGGGATAGAAAACGTATTTCAAAAAGTAATGGTGGAAAATTTCCCTAACTTGATGAGAGAAAAAGTCACACAAATCCAGGAAACAGAGAGAGTCCCAATCAAGAGGAACACAAAGAGGCCCACTTCAAGACACAGCATAATTAAAATGGCAAAATTCCAAGACAAAGAGAGAATCTTAAAGGCAGCAAGGGAGAAAAAGGAAGTAACAAACAAGGGATCCCCAATTAGGTTAGTGACTGACTTATCAATGGAAATGCTCCAAGCCAGAAAAGAATGGCAAGAAATATTCCAAGTAATAAGAACCAAGGGCCTGCAATCAAGACTACTTTACCCAGCAAGGCTGTCAATCAAGATAGAAAGCCAAATAAGAAGCTTCCCAGACAAAAGAAATCTAAAAGAATACACCTCTGCTAAACCAGTGCTGCAAGACATACTAAAGGGATGGCTTTAAGGAAAGGAAGAAAAGTAGAGAGAGAGAGGGAGAGGAACACAGCACAAAAATGCAATGAATAAGTTCCTATCAATAATAACCTTAAACATAAATGGATTAAATGCTCCAATCAAAAGACATAGAATTGCTGAATGGATAAGAAATCATGACCCACACATATGCTGCTTATTAGAGACCCACCTCATGACAAAAGACCTACACAGACTCAAAGTGAAGGGCTGCAAAGAAATTTTCCAAGCAAATGAACAGGAAAAAGAAAAAGCCAGGGAAGCAATACTCATATCAGACAAAATAGACTTCAAAAGAAAAGCCATAAAGAGAGATGCAGAAGGTCACTTCATAATACTCAAGGGCAGAATCCACCGAGAAGACATAAACATTGTAAATATATATGCACCCAACACAGGAGCACCTAAATACATCAAGAAAATCTTAGAGGACTTCAAGAAAGATATTGACAGCAACATATTAATAGTAGGAGATTTTAACACCCCACTGTCAAAAATGGACAGATCTACCAAACAAAATATCAACAAAGATATTGTGGCATTGAACAACACTCTAGATGACATGGACTTAAGAGATATATACAGAGCTCTTCATCCCAAAGAAACTAAATACACATTTTTTCAAATGCACATGGAACATTTTCAAAGATAGACCACATGATAGGACACAAAACAAGCCTCAACAAATGTAAGAAAATTGAAATCATACCAAGCATTTTCTCAGACTACAAGGGACTGAAACTAGAAAACAACCCCATGGGGAAAAACCCAAAATCCTCAAAATCATGGAGGCTGAATAGCATGTTATTAAGCAATGAATGGATCAAGAATGAAATTAGGGAGGAAATAAAAAAGTTTCTGAAAACAACAACAAAAAAATGAATTCACAACAACCCAAAACATACGGGACACAGCGAAGGCAGTCCTGATAGGGAAGTTCATAGTGCTACAGGCCTACCTAAAACAGATAGAAACATTTTAAACAAACAAGTTAACCCTACACCTACAAGAACTAGAGGAACAACAACAAAGACAGCCTAGAGGAAGTAGAAGGAAGGAAATAACTAGATCAGAGCAGAATTAAATGACATAGAGACTAAAAGCACAATTCTAAGGATCAATGAATCCAGGAGCTGGTTCTTTGAAAAGATAAACAAAATTGACAAACCTTTTAAGCAGGCTCACCAAGAAAAAAAGAGAGAGGACCCAAATAAACACAATCAGAAATGAAAGAGGAGAGATTACAACTGACACCACAGAAATACAAAGGATTGTAAGAAATTACTATGAAGAACTGTATGCCAAGAAATTTGAAAATCTAGGTGAAATGGACAAGTTTATAGAAAAAATATAATCTCCCAGAACTCAGTGAAGAAGAAACAGAAAGCCTGAACAGACCAATAACAGCAGACGAAATTGAAGCAGTAATCAAAAACTCACAATACACAAAAGCCCGGGACCAGATGGTTTCACAGGAGAATTTTACAAAGCATTTAAGGAAGAGCTACCCCTATCCTTCACAAGCTCTTCGAAAAAGTCCAAAATGATGGCAGACTCCCAAACTCTCTTTATGAAGCCAACATCATCCTAATCCCAAAACCAGATAAAGACACAACAAAGAAAGAAAACTTCAGGCCCATATCACTGATGAACATAGATGCTAAAATCCTCACCAAAATATTAGCAAACCACATCCAACAATACATTAAAAAAGATCATACACCATGACCAGGTGGGATTCATCCCAGGGATGCAAGAATGATTCAACTTTCACAAATCCGTAAATGTAATACATCACATAAACAAAAGCAAAGACAAAAATCACATGATCATATCAATAGATGAGGTAAAGGCATTTGATAAGGTACAGCATCCATTTATGAAAAAAACACTCAGCAAAGTGGAAATAGAGTGAGCATTCCTCAACATAATCAAGGCCATATATGAGAGACCTACAGCCAACATCATGCTCAATGGGCAAAAACTAAAATCTTTTCCACTAAGATCAGGAACAAGACAAGGTTGTCCACTTTCACCACTTCTATTCAATATAGTATTGGACATCTTAGCCACAGTGATTAGGCAAGAAAAGGAAATAAAAGGCATCAAAATTGGAAAGGAGGAAACAAACTATCATTGTTTGCATATGACATGATAGTGTACATAGAAAATCATGTAGACTCGGCCAAAAAACTGCTTGACCTAATAAATGAATTTGGCCAAACAGCCAGATGCAAAATCAATATCCAGAAGTCAAAGACATTTTTTTTGTATACTAACAATGAAACAGCAGAAGCAGAAATCAAGGAAAAAGTCCCATTTGATATGGCAAAAAGAAAAATAAAATACCTAGGAATAAACCTAACCCAGAAGGTAAAAGACCTGTACATAGAAAACTACACAACATTGAATAAAGAATTCAAGGAAGACAGAAATAAATGGAAACATACACCGTGTTCATTGATTGGAAGAATTAACATCATCAAAGTGTCCATACTACCCAAAACAATTTACAGATTCAATGCAATCCCCATTAAAGTACCAATGGCATATTTCACAGACATAGTAAAAACACTTCAAAAATTTATATGGAACCATAAACAATCTGGAATAGCTGCAGCAATTTTGAGAAAGAAGTGCAAAGTAGGAGGGATCACAATACCTGAAACCAAACTGTATCACAAGGCCACTGTAATCAAAACAGCCTGGTTCTGGCCTAAATACAGGCACATGAACCACTGGAATAGAACAGAAAGCCCAGAAATAAACTGAAGTCTCTACGGTCAATTAATATGTGACAAAGGGGGCAGCAACATAAAATGGAGTAAAAATAGGCTCTTCAACAAGTGGTGTTGGGAGAACTGGACAGCCTCATGCAAAAAAATGAAACTCGAGCACTAACACCAAACACAAAAATAAATTTAAGGTGTATAAAAGATTTAAATATAAGCCATGATATCATTAAAGTCCTAGAGGAGAATATAGGCAGGAAAATCTCAGGTATTACATGCAGCAACATTTTTACTGATATGTCCCTTAAAGCAATGGACATAAAGGAAAGTGTAAACAAATGGGATCTCATAAAAATAAAAAGCTTCTGCACTGCTAAAAAAAAAACAGTATTAAAATAAAAAGAGAACCAACTGTATGGGGAAACATATTTGGCAATAATACTTCAGAGAAGGGTTCAATCTCCAAAATATATGAAGAACTCACATGACTGCACTCTAAGAAGACAAGCAAACCAATTAAAAAATGGGCAAAGGACTTGAACAAACACTTCTCCAAGGAGGACATACAGAGGATCCATAGACACATGAAAAGATGCTTGATATCGCTAGTTATCAGAGAGATGCAAATTAAAACCACAATGAGATACCACCTCACACCTGTCAGAATGGCCATCATAAACAAAGCAACAAACAAGAAGTATTGGAGAGTATGTGGAGAAAATGGGACCTTAGTGTACTGTTGGTTGGATTGTAGATTGGTACAACCATTATGGAAAGCAGTATGGAATTTTCTAAGAAAACTAAAAATGGATCTTCCTTTTGACCCAGAAATTCCACTACTAGGATTATATCCTACGAACACTGAAACACCAATCCAAAAGCACCTATGCATCCCTATGTTCATAGCAGCACAATTTACAATATCCAAATGTTTGAAGCAACCTAGGTGCCCATCAGTAAATGAATGGATCAAGAAACTATGGTACATTTATACAATTGAATTCTATGCAGCAGAAAGAAAGAAAGAAGGAGCTCCTACCCTTTGCAACAGCATGGATGGAATTGGAGAGCATTATGCTAAGTGAAATAAGCCAGGGGGGTGAAAGAGAAATACCATATGTTCTCACCTTTAACAGGAACCTAATCAACAAAACAAACAAACAAGCATAATATAACCAAAGACACTGAAATTGAGAACAGGCTGACAGTCACCAGAGGGGAGAGGGGAGGGCATTTCAGGGGAAAGGGGGAAGGTTTTGGAGCAACTAGTATAAAAGACACATGGAGAACAACTAGGGGGGTGGATATGTGAGAGAGGTGGTGAGGGCTGGGACGTGAGTAAAAGTCCGATAACTGTACAAGAAGAACAATGAAAATAAAATAAATAAATAAATAAAATGTGAGCAAAACAGGAAAAAAAAGAATACATTAGAAGAATTTAAAAGCAAGCAGTGTAGATGAAGGAGAAGATTGAATCAGTGAGCTGTAGGACAAGGTAGGGAAAAAATCCTACACAGAGTAAGAAAAGGACAAACAGACTCAAAAAGAATGAAGAGGGGTTAATGGAACTGCAGAACAATAGGAAACATAATATCTGTATAATAGGGATACCAGAGGGAGAAGAAGAGGAGCAAATGATGGAAAGCCTGCTTGAACCAGTAAAATGGTGGAAAACTTCCCTAATTTGGTGAGAGAAAAAGTCACATGAGTGCAGAAAGCACAGAGGATCTTGATCAAGATGAACCCAAAGAGGCCCACTTCAAAACACATCATAATTAAAATAGCAAACTTCAGAGATAAAGAGAGAATGTTAAAGACAGCAAGGAAGAAACAGACAGTAACATGCAACGGAGGTCCAATAAGGCTAGTACCTGACTTCTAACAGAAAACCTACAAGCCAGAGGGAATGGCAAAAAAATATTTCATGTAATGAAAAGTAAAGGCCTGCAACCAAGACTACTCTTCCCAGCAAGGCTCTCATTTAAAATAGAAAGTAAAATAAGGTGCTTCTCAGCTTTAAAACAAAGAGGCTAAAAGAATACATCTTTACCAAAGCAGCAATGCAAGAGATACTAAAGGGACTGTAAAATAAGGAGGAGAGAGAGAGAGAGAGAGATAAAGAGAAAGAGAATCATAGGTGTGGCAGACTCCTGTTGTGGAAAAAGGGACAGGGGGACAGGTATGGCTACTGTCTGACCCTTGCCCAGAAAGGCTTTTATTGTTTCTCTCAGGTCTTACATCAGTGAAGGATTTATTATCTATCACATAGAATATTATTGTCTACATTTCAGGTACAATCAAGGAAATGAAAATAACATGCAAAGAGCAATGGCAGTGAGTTAATTAGCTCTATCCTTGGGAAGATTCACACAGGCTTTGGAAATTACCTTGGAGATAGACAATGCACATTTGTTGTTTTAGACCAGGGTGATGCAGTTTTAGCAAGAGCAAGCCATAACAATCTGTATGCATTTTCCAGGCCTGATTCCCATGGGAAAACTTGGTTTGAAGGCCCTGGCTCCTGCCCACCACCTGGCTTCTGTAGGTTTTCCATACAGAGCTGAGTTACATTTGACAGACTAGAACAAACTGGTCCCCTACACATAGGTACAGAGAGAAAAATGGCAAGGAATATGTACCTATAAATAATAACTTTAAATGTAAATGGATTAAAGGCAAAATAATTAAATGCTTGAAACAAAAGGGATAGGGTAGCTGAATGGATAAGAAAACATGACCAGCATATATGCTATCTACAAGATACCCAACTCAGAAAGAAAGATCTACACAGACTGAAAGTGAAGGAAAAGAAAAAAAATATTCCAAGCAAGTGGACATGAAAAAAGTACTAGGGTAGTAATACTTGCATCAGAGAAAATAAATTTCAAAACAAAGGCTGTAGACAGAGACTAAGAAGGACACTACACAATACTTAAAGGAATAATCCTTCCAGAAGATATACCCTTGTAAACATATATGCACCCAGCATAGGAGTACCTAAATATATAAGGAAAATCTTGGAGGACTTCAGGAAAAATATTGACAACAACACACTCATCATAGGTAACTGTTACACCTGACAGTCAACAATGGATAGAATTTCCAAGCACAGAATCAACAAGGATATGGTGGCATATGACAACACTCTAGATCAAATGGACTTAATTGATATACATAGAACACTTCATCCCCAAAAAGCAAAATATATATTCTTTTCAAAAGCACATGGAACATTTTCAAAGATAAACCACATGGTGGGCTAAAAAACAAGCCTCAACAAATTCAAGAAAATTGAAATAATATCATGCACTTTTATGGATCACAATGGCTTGAAACTACATACCAACCTCAAAGAAAAAACACAAAAACATTCAAATACATGGACTGCATAAAATGAATGGGTTAACAATGAGATCAAGGAAGAAATCAAAGCATTTTGGAAACAAATAGAAATGAACACACAACTCTGGAGCATAGCGAATGCAGTTCTGAGAGGGAAGTTCATGGCAATATAGCCCTACCTAAAGAAGATAGAAAAATCTCAAATAAGCAACCTAAACCTACATCTACAAGAACTAAATGAAGAACAACAAACAAAACCCAAAGTGAGTAAAAGGAAGGAAATGATCAAGATCAGAGCAGAATTACATGACAGAGAGAGTAAAAAAAAAAAATCAAAAGGTCAATAAATCCAGGAGCTCATTCTCTGAAAAGATAAACAAAATTGACAAACCTTTAACCAGACTCATCAAGAATAAAGCAACAGAGGATCCCAATAAATAAAATCAGAAATGAAATTACAACTAATACTACAGAAATACAAAGGATTGTAAGAAACTACTATGAACAATCTTATGTCAAGAAATTGGACAGCCTGGGCAAAATGAATAAAATTCTAGAAACATACAAGCCTCCAAAACTGAATCAAGAAGAAGCAGAAAGCCTGAATAGACTAATAACAACTAGTGAAATTGAAGCAGTAATCAAAAAACTCCAAGCATACAGAAGTCCTACACCAGACGACTTACACAGGCAAATTTTACCAAACAATAAGGAAAGAACTAATTCCTCTCTTTCTCAAACTACTCCAAAAAATTGAAGAAGAAGGAAGACTCCCAAACTCTTTTGACAAGGCTGTTATTATCCAAATTCTGAAACCAGTTAAAGGCATGGCAAAGAAAGAAAACTACTGGCCAATATCTCTGATGAAGCATATATGCTAAAATCCTCCACAAAACATTGGTCAACTGGATCTTGCAATACATTAAAAAGACCTCACAGCTTGATCAAGTCGGATTCATCCCAGTGATTCAGGGATGGTATAATGTTTGCAAATCAATAAATATAATATACCACATAAACTAAACAAAAGACAAAAATCATATGATCATATCAATAGATGTGGAAAAACCATTTGATAAAGTATAGCATCCATTTGTGATTTAAAAAACACTCAGCAAAATGAGAATAGAGGGGGCATACATTAATTATTTGAAGGCCATAGATGAGAAATTTGCAGCCATCATCATACTCAACAGGCAAAACTAAATACTTTTCCCCTAAGATCAGGAACAAGACAAGGGTGTCCACTCACCACTTATATACAACATAGTATTGGAAGTTTTAGCCACAGTGATCAGACAAAAAGAAATAAAAAGCATCAGTTTGGAAAGGAGGAAGCAAAGCTGTGATTATTTGAAGATAACATGATAGTGTATACAGAAAGCCCTATAATGTCCTCCAAAAAACTACTTGATGTAATTAGTGAAATTAGCAAAATAGTGGGATACAAAGTCAATATTCATAAATTGAAAGTATTTTTAGACATCACCAATGAAATATTAGAAACAGAAACTAGAAAAAGAAAAACACTTACTATAGCATCAAGGCAAAGAAAGTACCTAGGGAAAAATTTAACCAAGGAGGTAAAAAATCTGTACTCAGAGAACTACAGAACACAGAAGAAAGAAATTAAGGAAGATACAGATAAATGGAAGAATATACCATGTTCATATATTGGAAAAATTAACATCGTGAAAATATCTGTACTACCCAAAGAAATATATAGATTCAACACAATCCTTAATAAAATACAATTCATATTTCACAGATCTAAAACAAATATTTCAAAAATTTATATGGAATCATAAACAACCCATAATAACCTCAGCTAGGTTATTTTGAGAATGAAAGAAAAAAAGTAGGAGGATCACAATACCTTATATCAAACTGTACTATAAGGCTACTGTAATCATAACAGTCTGGTATTGGTATAAGAACAGACACAGATCAATGGAACAGAACAGAGAACCCAGAAATAAACCTATGTCTCTATGGTCAATTAATATAAGACAAAGGGGCCAAGAGCATAAAATGGAGAAAAACAGACTATTCACTAAATGGTGTCAGGAGATCTGGTCAGGAACACGCAAAAAAACTGAAACTAGACCACTAACTTACACCATACACCAGAATAAATTTGAGATGGATAAAAGACTCAAAAATAAGTCATGACATCATAAAAGTCCTAAAGGAAAACATAAGCAGGAAAATTTCAGATATGCCATGAAGCAATATTTTGTTGATATATCTTCTAGGGTGAGGAGGATAAATGGAAAAACTTTAAAAAATGAGAATACATAAAGTAAAAATCTTCTGCAGAGCTAAAGAAAAGATAATCAAAATGAAAAGGGATTAAACAATATGTGGAAACATATTTACCAATGATACCTCAGACAAGGATATGATCTCCAAAATATGTAAAGAACTCAGAGGACTCAACACCAGGAAGATAAATAATCTGATTAAAAAATGGGCAAAGGACCTAAACAAGCACTTCTCCAAGGAGAACAGACAGAGGACCCATAGACATTTGAAAAGAGCTCAACATCACTAGCCATCAGAGAGATTTAAATTAAAACCACAATCAGATTCCACTTCACACTAGTCAGAATGGCAATCCTTAATAAATCAATAAATAATGAGAGCTGGCAAGGTTGTGGAGAACAGGGACCCATAGTGCATTGTTGGTGGGAATGCAGATGGGTGTAGTCATTATGGAAAACAATATGTAATTTCCTCCATGAACTAAAGATGGAATTGCCTTTTGATCCAGTGATCCCACTGCATTGATTATACCCTAACAATCTTGAAACACCAATTCAAACACCTATGCACCCCAATGTTCATAACAACATTAGTTACAATAGGCAAGTGCTGGAAACATCCTAAGCGTTCAACAGTAAAGGAGTGGATCAAAAAACAATGGCATATCTATACAATGTAATACTTCATGGAAGAAAGAAAGGAACTCCTTCCCTTCACTACAGCATCGATGGAACTGCAGAATATTATGCTAAGTGAGATAAGACAGTAGATATAAGACAAATACCATATGGTCTCACCTATAAGAGGAACCTAATGAGCAAAAACAATCTAACTAGCACAATAGAAGCAGAGGCATGGAAACATGGAACAGTCTCATTGTCGCCAGGGGAGAGTGGAGAGGGGGATATGGTGGAAGGAAGGGACTAATCAAAGAACATACATGAATGACCCATGAACATGTAGGAACTGACTGTGGGAGTGTATGATGGACTGGTAAGGGGAGGGCAAAGTGGAAAATTGAGACAGTGGTAAGACCACAATATTTTTTAATAAATAAAAGTAAAAATGTTCTAGGGAGTTCCTTTGCTCCTTCTGCTATGTGAGGTTACTATAAGAAGTCTGCAACCTGAATGTGAGTCCTCACTTGACCATGTAGCAACCTGATTTTTGGCTTCTAGACTGCAGAACTGTGAGAAATAAATTTCTGCTTTTATTTTTATTTATTTATTTTTGTTTATACCCCAAATGGACTCAGAGTAAAAGCCAAAGGAAACTTACCATGGTTATTCATCAAATCCTGTGTACATACCCCCAGCCCCATTCCATTCTGACTTCATTTCCTGCATTGCATTCTTCCCATTCCCTTTCCTCTTGCCATACTACCTTCTTGTCTGTGTCTTAAAAACCCAAGCACTGCTACTGCAGACACTTCAGCTTAACAATAACCAACAACCTTCAGACCAACTGCCTCAGAGACTTCAGATGTATTGGCCTTCTGCCTGGAACTCTTTCTGAAGTGTTCCCATATCTCATTTCCTCACTTTTCAGGTCTCTTGTTCAAAGTCATCTTGACAGAGGGTCTTTCATGATCACTTGATAAAACACAGCAACACCAAATCCTCCATGATACTCAACTCATAAGCATCATTTATCTTCTTCATGGAATTATTAATCACCTGACAGTTTATGTATTTATTTGTTATTTGTCTCTTCCAGCCAGAATGTAAACTCCCTGACAGCAGGGACTTTGCTTTTTTACTGTTATATTCTCAGTACCTAGATGTTCTGGGATGTACTAGATGCATGCTATGGCTAAAATTATGTTCCCCAAAATATAGATGTTGAAGTTCTAACCCCCAAGTAACTATGGATGTGGCCTAATCTGGAGATAGAATCTTTTGAAATAATAAAGTTAAGGTGATATCATTAGGGTGGACCCTAACCCAACATAGCTATGCCTGTATAAAAAGGGGAAGCTGATGTGAAGAGACACATGGAGAAGAAAAGACAAGCCAAGGAATGGCTGAGGCTACCAGAACCTAGTGGGAAAGCCTGGAACAGATCCTTCCCTAGTACCTTCAGAGCCAGCATAGCCTTGCTGATATCTTGATTTCAGACTTCTAGCCTCTAGAACTAAGAGAGAATAAATTCATATTGTTCTTAGCCACTCAGCTTGTGGTTCTTTGCCACAGAAATCCTAGCAAACTAATATAATGCACAATAAATATGTGTTTATCAGTGAATGAGTGAATGGCAGCATCAGAAGGGCCCAGTAGCCCAGCACAATATTTCATGGAGGGTGTGTGAGAAGTGTTCATCTCTTCTACTTCCTAAAGGTTTGTGGCTGTCCATTTAGAAAGCAGAAAAGTTTATTTCTGATTAGTGCACAATTTTTCTTGTAAAATCTGTTTCTGGATTGTTTTTGTTTAGATCATTCAAATGAAAAGCAACAAGAGTGTGGTCAGGAAAGTACTGGGGTAAAATCAATGTAATAATAGTAACACATTTATAGAAAGTTTACTATGTGCCAAACATTATTCTAGTACTTAACAAATATTAACTCCTTTAATGCTCACAACAGCCCCTGAAATAGGTCCTATTCTTATCCCCAGTCTCCAGATGAGAAACTGAGGCACAGAGAGGTTAAGTGACTTGCCCAAGGTTAGACAGCAATTCAACAATAAAGCTGGAATTTCAAGCTAGGCAGTCTGGCTCTACAGCTTGAAACACTCTTAATCTACATACTAAGATTAGTCTTTTAAAATGTCCTTAGTTAGACCAACAGGGAGGAGATCAAAAGTTTGAGAACTGGTAAAGGTGCAAACAGGTAGAAGAGAGAGGGGCCAAGGTTGGAAGCAGAACACAATCTGGTAATGAGTGAAGATAATTTTGACAGTGAGAATGGCCACAGCACAGGATGGCTAATATTAAATTGTTTTCTGTGCTGTTTTGCATTGCAATTGTTCACCTGTTTTCATAAACGCCAACTTTCAGTAAAAGTCTGCTGCTTTGGGGATAAATGCAATAGGGAGGATAATCAGTGTATAGGGTCATGCAGTGCAGAAAAGGGTCAGCCCAGTCTAGAGGTAAGAAACAGACAAGGGAGGGACTTCAAGAATAGGATTTGAGACAGAATTTGTACCAAGAACCCAAGCTCTCTTACTTCCTGAAACTGGAGATATCACAGAGTATGTAGGGTATCTCACATCAATTTATTTATTAAAGAACAGGTTGCATGCAGCCTATAGGGACACTTAGGAACCCCCAAAAGATGCAAGCATATGTACCTACTTGGAAGGGACAGAGCAAAACTTCCCTTCTGATAGGCATACATTTGTCTGATAAACTAGGTTTAGGGAGGAAATATAGAATACTAGCAGAGAACAGGGATCAGGAAAGAAGTAGTGAATAAGGAATGCAGGTAAAGAAGAGTGGGAAGGCAAGCTGAGCCCTTTTTTGCTCCACAGAACACATCTGGTATCAGGTTGTAGCTTTTTTTAATTAATATTTTATGATTAAAAGTCCATTTAATTATTGGAGTTTTATTATTTGTCAGGTGCTATCTAAATGTAGGAAAATAAGCTAGGTTCTTCATGAGTAAACACCAACAGGGCCTGATGCACTTTTGTTTCCATACAGTGTGACTAGTTCTTAGTTGCAGGATTTGGTTCTGGTTTTAGCCAACAAGCACCTCCTCTGGGCAGTCTCAGTCTCCAGCATCCATAGCCAGCCCATCAGCAGATAGCACTCAGGCTGTATTGCCCTACTGGGACTTCTTAAAATCCCCCTTTTTATATAAGTGCTGGCAACAATGTTATAACAAGAAACATATTTCAAAACCACTAGCTCCATTTCTATCTATTTCTGCAACCTTATTTCAGTAAATAACCCACCCACCCCACCCTCCGCCCTGCCCCAGGGGCCAAGTCCTGTTTTTCCCAAGACAATTTCCCAGGACAAGAGTATGTTTCTAAAATATGAAACCAGAAGCTGTTTGGGTGCCCTCAAAGCAGCATTAGTTGAAATGAACATTTTCTTTACAGGGCCTTTCCACAGACAAACTGAATTAAAAGTCCAGAATGCTGCATTTTCCTTCATGCAGACTTCAGCCTTTCTGACATCTGGAAAAAGTAGTTTGCTATTTGGACCTTCCAGCAAAATTTTCTTCCAGTTGGATTCACATAAGACTCTACTACTCACTTAGAGTTTGGACAACAGTGACGCCTTTCCTTTTACTTGGAATGCTAGAAGCTATTTGGATAAAAATAAAAGCCCTTGAAAAAAATTAGGGAAATTGCCATACTTCTGCTGTGAAGGTGTGAGAGACTGTTGCTCAGTCTCTTTACCAGAACTGAAAAAATCTCTTAGCTCCACTCTATCTTCTCAGCCAGAACTAGGGTCTGAACTCCTGAGTATAAGAGTTGGCATCTTACAAGTTTAGTCCCAGAGTACAGAACAATGGAAACACAGGGAAGCCAGATATTCAAAAAAGGATGACTTGGAATAAAACCCTTCTTCTTGTCTTTTAAAGGCCTGGGTGATGCAGACCTCCTGTAGATCCCACTCATAATTCCAAGGCAACAGTCAGCACCTCCTTTCCCTTAGCCTGGAAAAGTTTTCCACAGAGGAGAATTTTGTGGATCTGATGGTGGGGCAGGAGGGACTTGGCAAGAGAATGGAGGAGAGAAACAGCATAAAAAAACCATCAAGATAAAAAAAATGAGCATGATTTGTGAAGACAACCCATCCCTCTCCTCCTTTACACTCCCTGAGATTGCTTTTCCAGTTTCTTAGATGAACAAGTTTCAAATGAGGCAAATTAGCAGGCTGCCATCACTTTCACTGAGAAACTGTCAAAATATTAATAAATTTTCCCAATATAGTAATTCCCTTCAAATTGAGCTGATACTTTTTATCACATCAATGAATTTATGTTTCCTTTGAAGTAGCCTAAGCCTTTGTTTATGCCCTTTGAATGCCTCTTTCATATAGACCACTATCACATTTCCTTTTAAAAATGTAGTTGCTTGGCTAGGTTATATAGATTTAAAACTTTTGATTAAATTCTTCCAACACATAATTATTTTCATGCTGCTCTTCAAAATTCCTCTGTGTTTTATTGTCTTCTTGTGCTTTGAATATGGAGACAAGATTAGAGGTACAGAGACAAGAAGAAAGATGACAGGTCATGTGTAGTTCTCCCAAAAGGGGAGGCGGTGAAGTAATACAAGGTTTTTTTTTGTATAATGTGGAAAGAATTTAATGCAGGTAGAGTGAGAGTTTGAATTTCTGGGAATGAAAGTGTAAACTACATACAGTTTGCATCATAGCACACAGTCTCAATGTGCCAAATATGAGCTCACCACTCCACATCATGTTTGTCAGTGCCTACTTAGCTCTCATCAATAAACTTTTCTTTTGCTACTCTGTTCTTGATTTCTTTATTTTAACTAAACCTCAGGCATTTTATACTATTTTTCTTCTACATGCACTTAATTTTTTTTAAAAAGTCATCTGTTTCTGGAGATAGATGATATAGATATAGATAGATATAGATAGACATAGACATGACATAGACATAGACATAGACATAGACATAGAAAAAGACATCTGGTTTTATATAAGGTCTTGAGAAACCTGAAAACCCTTAGGACTTCAGAAGGTCGCTTGATTAAGATGCCCCTCCTCCCTTATCATTTAAAAAGAAAAGCTCTTCATAGTCTTATGACTATAAAGAGCATGTTTTTAGGCTCTTTATGGTTACTTTAATGTCTGGCTTTTCTTTGGTATTGCATAGGTGGAAGACAAGGGATATATCCAGGGATAAAAAATTCAATTCACCATTTTTAGCCCAAGTCCCAAATAGCTCATCCTAATTCATACTGTTAGAATGAAATTCTTGCCTTCTTTCACCCCTTGAGCAAAACATCACTCAGAACTTTTGGTGCTTCCTACCTGTTTTCTGCCTACCTCCTCCCAGTTCATGGAAACAAAAGTTGCCCCCATGTCAAGGAATTTAGTTGTGCTGACCAGGGAGGACCTGGTGATTTGCCCTCAATCTGCTCTTCAGTGCTGATGACCTGGGCATGAGTCTTGCCTGGCCCCGGCTCTTGAGAGGGCTACTCTGGACTTTCCTCTCACATCTGTCCTCATGGGACAGGGTCCACATGACCACTCAAAGCCCGCATTCCCTCTTCTAGATTGCCCCCAGATAGTTGAGACCCAGGGCCATAGATGGCTGCCCAAAGCCCAATCCCCCTTCCAGTGCTGGGGGCAATCTGGTGTCTGGCATTGAGAAGCAGCTGATGAGGGTTTGTGGACATTGAGGGCACATCTTGGATGTTGACTATAATTTTGGACAGAACCAAAAGAGGGAAGGGCAGTAGGATGGCTCACAGGGACTGGGAGCGGGAAGCAGGTTCCAACCTTCCCTAAAGTGACCCTGTATTTGGAGAAGCACTCTCAGAAGTCTGAATTCTACATGTGTACTGGGCCTTCCAGGTTTATTTATCAAGGCAGAATTATAGACACATTTAAGTTTGTTATACTGCTCCATAACTTAAATATCTAGACCTACACTAAGTGGGCCTTCCCTCATGTTCTTGGTCCTAGGCCTGCTAGAACCCAAGTTGGGAACAGGCCTGCTCAGGACTGCAGTTTAGAGCAGTCTGGTTTTGTTGCTCAGGGTGAAATCCTGAGAGGGGTGCTTTCTGCTGAATGAAAGAGAGGCTAAAGGCTCAATCCCCCAGCCCAGCCTAAAAGGTCCCTAAAGCTTTTTCATATCTGCCCCCTCAAAGGAATATATTTCTTTCTCCAGAGGAAATGAGCTGTAACAATTTCAGAATCTGCCAGCTTCAGTAGTGGCTCTAACACATACTTTGCTCATGGCACATCAGTAACTTTGCAAAGCTGGTTGGGCAGGAGGCCTGCTTTGTTTTATTACAATCATCACTCAAACCAAACTCAGCCTGTTACCTTACACCAGTACATGTCTGCAGGAGGCAAGTCTTTCTTTCTCCACTTCAGCACAGATTCTAGTGCTGTTTGTTTTCCAAAGCAGTGTTGATCTAATATTGAAGTCGCTTGCATCATTTTAGGAAATGGTTAAATATCACTGTCTTTTCCCCCTCTAAGTGAATAAAAAAGAAACATCTTCAAAATTGTGATTCCTTTTTTAAAACCCCCAAATAATATTATTAAGCATTTTCATGCTGATGAAATAAACTTTTCAAAGTAATATGGAAGAAGGGGTTTTATTTAAACACCTTTAGTCAAAAAAGCACATGCTGCTGGTTAAGCAATGCAGGAGTGGAGACTTTTACAGGGCTTGCCTGCACATATTGAGATCTGTGTTTCAGCCACTGGCCTGAAACACCATTGACCCAAAACATGACTGGGTTGAAAATCAGCAGGCAAGCAGGTCTATGTGTCCTGATCAGTTCTCAGAGTGCAGGCAGGTTTGCACAAGGTAGGGAAGGGACTGAATCTAAACATGTGAATGACTGTTCAAATGCCTCTGCAAAAGCAGCCTGAAAAACTGCACTGCAGGTTCTCAAGACTTCAGGTATCCAAAGTGCTGTCCAGTTTGTGACTAATGCATACATTTCTCCGTTCAGGGTACTCACAGATCCAGGACCATAAATACCTGCCAAAGAAAATTACCCTTCTCTCTTCTCTGTAGCTGCTTCATTGTATGGTGTCAGGAAATCTGATCATGGGTAAGTAGTATGCCCACAATCTTAGCATTAACTAAAATCCTCTGCAGATAAATAAGAGAAAGCAAAACTACAAACCTTACAGTAATCCTAGATAGGCCCATGTGAGAAAAATTTATGCATTCATTTCATAAACATTTATTGTGAGCCTACTATTTGCCAATCAGTGAGGGCAAGGGGCAAGGATCAGAAGGGTGGGCTGAGCTGGGACAAGTGGAATGCTGGCTTTTGTCCTGGTTTTGTAGCATATTGAATCACAGAGTAGCTGTCTTGGTGAAAGTTATTTATATCTTTGTGCTTTCATCTCCACCAATCTTGCCATGCAATTTGAGAGTGCTCAATCCCTGCTGTACACAGTGCTTGTAAACTATGACAATAGGCTCAACAAAGTATTACACAATTTATTTCAAGAAAAGCATAGATCTCTTACTAAGTACTATTCTATGCACTTGACCAATGTTGACTTCATCTTCTTAACCCTGTGGGACATGTGCTATATTATTCTTTCCATATTACACATGGAGAAGCCTTGTGTAAGATACAGAGTAGTTAAGTAATTTGCACAAGGTAACATAGTGAAGAAGTTGTAGAGCTTGGTTTAAAACCTAGGCAGGGTGACCAGTCATCTTGATTTAACCAGTACTGATGGGTTTCCCAGAAGGTGAAACTTTCAGTGCTAAAACTAGGGCAGACCCAGGACAAACAGAGATTGTTGTTGGTCATCCTAGAAGTACAGCTTCAAAGTCCAAAGTTAGTTGTTAGAACTCATTACTTCTTCCTTAATTTTTTTCTGGAGTAATTGGCTAAAGGTCAGATTAATTCAAAGACTCCCATCTGGTTTCTGTTCCTGGTGGGTGAAAACATAAACTAGGAGATGTATGGCCTATTGGGGTTCTTTCAAGGGAGAGACCCCATATGTTTTGGAGCCAACACTGGAGCTATCAGTCTTTATCATATCAATAGGTCTAGACACCTACCATGCACTTGATCCTGAGAAGTGTGCATTGTCTTATGTTCCTTCTCTCAATCATGAAACAAATGCAATAATGACTGAAAAATACAAATCCAACTGGTATTTGTTAGTTTTGATGAATTTCAAATTGTAGTTTCAATTATATAGTACTTGAGACCAGATATGAGGTTTTCCAGAGTGAGAATTAGTTTTGGCTGCCATATAAGTTACTATAGGCTGGGTGACTTAGGCAATAAACATTTATTACTCATAGTTCTAAAGGTTGGGAGGTACCAAGAGATATAGTGTCTGGTGAGACCCTCTTCCTGGTTTGTAGGTGGTTGTTTTGTATCCTCACAAAGAGAAAAGCAAAGAGAGGAAACGTGCTCTTTTATGTGTCTTGGAGAGGTATTAATCTTATCAAGAGGAGTACACCCTCATGATCTCATTTAACTTCCCCAAACCCTCATCTCCACATACCATTACACTGGGGATTAAACTTTAAACATATAATTTTTGAGATATAAACTTTCAGTTCATAGCAATTTTCTGCCCCTTCCTCCCCAGCCAGTGCTTGTGTGCAATCTGCAGGAGAGGACAGTACATTTTCTGACTAGACTGCTCGTCTGCTGTGGGTAGATATGGAGTCCTTAGGTCTTCAGTTCTTTGTGATGGATGAGTTCTCTTCCTCCATTCTGACCAAGGACAAAGACTCCTTGCTCTGTGAGTCCTAATGGTGTATAATGAGGCATTCTTGTTGGAGTCAGAGCAGAGGAGAATTTCAAAAGTCCCAATAATTGTGTTCAGAAAAAGAATCATCATCTGGTCATAACTTCCACACATATTCTCTATAAATAACTACCTACTTCTCATTTTCCAATTTTCTTTTGTGTCATAGAACTTAGGCTCAGGCAGCTTCACCACTTATGGTTATGTGGTTCTATCTGAACCTTGGTTTCCTCATCTCTGAAATGGTGATATTAATGCCTACCTCAGGTGACTGGCTATAATCTGGGTAATGTGCTATGCTGATTATCTTGCCCAGAGTTCATATTTAAAACATGGTACTATGAGTAACTTACAGACAGAGATAAACCTTGAGCATCCATTGGTAATCCACACATGTTTTGTATAGCAATTAAAGTAAAAATGTATTTTTATTGTTGTTGAAGTACAGTTCTCTGCATTCCCTCCACACCTTTCCCCTAACCCCACTCATCCCCACCACCCACCCTCAATGCTACCCTCTATGATTTTCTCCATGTGTCCTTTATAAATGTTCCTAAAAACCATTCCCCCTTTTTACTCTCATTATCCCCTCCCACCTCCCCTCTGGTTATTGTCAGTCTGTTCTTATTTTCAATGTTTCTGGTTCCATTTTTGCTCATTTGTTTGTTTTCTTATTAGGTCCAATTATAGGTGAGATCATAAGTTTTTATCTTTCACTGCCTGGCTTATTTCATTTAGCATAATGCTCTCCCATTCCATCTATGCTGAAATGATAGCAGCTCCTTCTTTCTGCTGTGTAGTATTCTGTTCTGTAAATGAACCATAGTTTTCATTTACTTATGGGCACTTAGGTTGCTTCCAGCACTTGGCTATAGTGAATTGTGCTACTATGAATATTAGGGTGCACAGGTTCTTTTGAATGGGTATTTCAGAGTTCTTATATAATCCTAGCAGTGGAATTGCCAATTCAACAGGCAGTTACATTTTTAGATTTCTGAGGAAATTTCATAATGTTTTCCACAGTGGCTGCATCACTTTGCATTTCACAAACAGTGTACTAAGGTTCCTTTTTCTCCACATCCTCTCCATTACTTGCTGTTTGTTGATTTGTTCATAATGGCCATTCTCACTGGTGTGAATTGGTATCTCATTATGTTTTTTTTTAAAGATTTTATTTATTTATTTTTAGAGAGAGGGGAAGGGAGGGAGAAAGAGAGAGAAACATCAATGTGTGGTTGCCTCTAATGTGGCCCCCACTGGGGACCTGGCCCACAACCCAGGCATGTGACCTGACTGGGAATAGAACTGGCAACCCTTTGGTTCATAGCCCGCACTCAATCCAATGAGCTACACCAGCCAGTTCATTGTGGTTTTAATTTGCATCTCTCTGGTGGCTAGTGATACTGAGCATCTTTTCATATGTCTCTGGGCCCTCTGTATGTCCTCCTTGGAGAAGTGTCTGTTCAAGTCTTTTGACCATTTTTTAATTGGGTTGTTTGTCTTCCTGGTGAGGAGTCATGTGAGTTCTTTATACATTTTGGAGATCAAACCTTTGTCTGAGGTATAATTGGTAAATATATTTTCCCATATAGTTGGTCCTCTTTGCATTTCAGTACTGTTTTCTTTAGCTGTGTAGAAGCTTTTTATTTTGATGAGATCCCATTTGTTTAATCTTTCCTTTATTTCCCTTGCTGTAGGAGACATATCAGTTAAAATATTGCTGTGTGGAATATCTGAGATTTTCTTATTGTGTCATGACTTACATTTAAGTCTTTTACCAACTTTGAATTTTTTTTGTGTAAGTTGGTGATTGAGTTTCATTTTTTTTGTATGTAGCTCTCCAGCTCTCCCAACACCATTTGTTAAAGAAGCTATTTTTACCCCATTTTATGACTCTGCCCTCTGTATTGAATATTAATTGACTATAGAGACCTGGATTTACTTCCAGACTCTCTAATCTGTTCCATTGGTCTGTGTCTTTTATTATGCCAGTACCAGGCTGTTTTGATTTTGGTGACCTTGTATTACAGTTTGATATAAGGCATTGTCATCCTCCTACTTTGTTCTTCATTCTCAGTATTGCTGCAGCTATTCACAGTCATTTATGATTCCACATCAATTTTTGAAATGTTTATTCTATAATATATCTGTGAAATATGCCATTGGTACTTTAATAGAGATTGCATTGAATCTATAAATGGCTTTGGGTAGTATGGGCATTTTGATGATGTTAATTCTTCTGACCCATGAACATGGTACATGTTTCCATTTGTTTGTGCCTTCATTAATTTCATTCTTCAGTGTTGTGTAGTTTTCTGAGTTCATGTCTATTACCTCTTTGGTTAGGTTTATTCCTAGGTAGTTTATTTTTCTTTTTGCTATGTCAAATGTTTTTTTTTCTGATTTCTGTTTTTGATATTTCATTGTTGGTGTATGAAAATGCCTTCAATTTCTGAATATTGACTTTGTATCCTTCTATTTTGTCAAATTCAATTATTAGGTCAAATAGTTTTTTAGTGAAGTCTATCAAATTTTCTACACACACTTTCGTTTCATCTGCAAGCAATGGCAGTTTTGTTTCCGTTTTCCATTTTGGATGTCCTTTATTTCTTTTTCTTGTCTGACTTTCAATACTATGTTGAATAGAAGTGGTGAAAGCAGACATTCTTGTCTTTTTCTTGATCTTATTGGGAAAGCTTTTAGTTTTTGCCCATTGAATATGATGTTGACTATAGGTCTATCATATGTGGACTTTATTATGTTGAGGAATGCTCTCTCTATTCTCACTTTGTTGAGTGTTTTTATCATAAATGGATGTTATATATCATATCAAATGCTTTCTCCTCATCTATTGATATGACCATGTGATTTTTATCTTTCCTTCTGTTTATGTGATGTGCTATGTTTATTGATTTGCAAATATTTTAGCATCCTTGCTTCCCTGAGATAAATCCCACATGATCATGGTGTTTGATCTCTTTAATGTATTGCTGGATGCAGTTTGCCAATATGTTGTTGAGGATTTTAATGTCTATGTTCACCAGTAATATTGGCCTTTAATTTACTTTCTTTTCAGTGTCTTTATCTGGCTTTGGGATCAGGATGATTCTGGTTTCATAAAAAAGTATTTGAGAGTATTCTGTCTTTTTAAATTTTTTGGAATAATATGTGAAGTATAGGGGTTTCCTCTTCTTTAAGTGTTTTGTAAAATTTTCCTGTGTAACTTCCAGGTCCAGGGCTTATGTGTTGGGAGTTTTTGTTTACTGCTTCAATTTTTTCAGTTGTTATTGATATGTTCAGGCTTTCTGCTTCCTCTTCATTCAGTTTTGGAAGATTATATTTTTCTAGAAATTTGTCCATTTCACCTAGGATTTCAAATTTTTGGCATATATTTCTTCACATAATTTACTATCTTTTGCATTTCTGTGATATCAGTTGCAACCTCTCCTCTTTCATTTCAGATTGTGTTTATTTGGGTCCTCTCTTTTTTCTTGTCTGCTTAAAGGCTTGTTGATTTAGTTTATCTTTTCAAAGAACCATTTCCTCAATTTATTGATCCTTAGAATTGTTCCTTCAGTCTCTATATCATTCAATTCTGCTCTGATCTTGGTTACTTCCTTGCTTCTACTTACTCCAGTCTGTCTTTGTTGTTCTTCCAGTGCTCATAGATGTAGGGTTAGGTTGTTTATTTGAAATGTTTCTATCTTTCTTAGGTAGCCCTGTATTGCTATGAAATTAACTCTCAGGACTGCCATTGCTGTGTCCCATAAGTTTTGCATAGTTGTGAATTCATTTTTATTTATTTCTGAAAATTTTATGATTTCTTCCCCAATATAACTCTTAACCCATTCATTGTTCAATAGCATAACATTCAATCTCCATGAACTTGAGTGTTTTTGAGTTTTTTTTTCCCTCAAGGTTGGATTCTAATTTCAGTCCCTTGTGGTTGGAGAAAATGCTTGATATGATTTTAATTTTCTTGAATTTGTTGAGGTTTGTTTTGTGTCCTATCATGTGGTCTATCTCTGAAAATATCCCATGTGCATTTGAAAAGAATGTGTATTTTGCTACTTTGGGCTGAGAGGCATTCTCTCTCTCTCTCTCTCTCTCTCTCTCTCTCTCTCTCTATATATATATATATATATATATATATATATATATATATATATATATTCACATATATACATATATTAACATATATACACATACACACACATACACACACACACACATTTGATCTAGGGCATTGTTCAATGCTGCAATATCTTTGTTGATTTTTTGATTGGATGATCTATCCATTTTTAACAGGGGGGTATAAAAATCCCTTCCTATAATTGTGTTGCTGTCAATATCTTTCTTGAAGTCCCCCAAGATTTTCCTTATACATTTCGGTGTTCATAAGTTGGGTACATATATATTTACAATATTTATGTCTTCTTTATGGACCCTATACTTGAGTATTATGAAGTATCCTTCTGGGTCTCTTTCTATGGCCCATTATTTGAAGTCTATTTTCTCTTATATGAGTATTGCTACCCTAGATTTTTCTTCCTTGTTAATTTTTTGCTTGGAATATTTTTTCTAACCCTTTACTTTCAGTCTATGTAGGTTTTTTTGTTTTGAAGTGGGTCTCTTGTGGGCAGCATATGTGTAGGTCATGATTTCTTATTGATTCAGGTATTCTATGTCTTTTGATTGGAGCATCTAATTCATTGGCATTTAAGGTTATTTTTGATAAGTACTTATTCATTGCCATATTACTTCCTTCTTATCTGTGTTTCTCTTTCACTCTTTTTCTTCCTTTTTTTAAAACAGTCCCTTTAGCATATCTTGTGGTGCTGTTTTGGAGGAGGTGTATTCTTTTAGCCTTCTTTTGTTTGGGAACTCCTCTCTTCACCTAACATTTTAATTGAGAGCCTTGTTGAATGCAGTAGTCTTGGTTGCAGGCTTTTGTTTATCATTACTTGGAATATTTCTTGCCATTCCCTTTTGGCTTGGAGGGTTTCTATTGAGTAGTCAGCTGCTAGTCTTATCAGGGCTACTTGTATGCTACTTTCTGTTTGTCCCTTGTTGCCTTTAAGATTCTCAATTTGTCTTTGAATTTTGCCATTTTAATTATGATGTGTCTTGGAGTGAGCCTCTTTGGGTTTCTGTTGATATGGACACTCTTTTTTTCTGCATTTGTTTGACTTTTTCTGTCATCAAACTAGGGAAGTTTTCCATCATTGCCCTTTCAAAAAGGTTTTCCATCCCTTGCTCTTCTTCTCCTTCTGGTTTCCCTATTATATAGATATTATTATGTTTCATGTTGTCCTGAAGTTCCCTGAACACCTCTTCATTCTTTCTGAGTCTTTTTTCCTTTTCTTGCTCTTTCTGTGTGTTTTTCTACCTTGTCCTTCAGCTGGCTATTCAATTATCTACTTCATCTTGCCTCCTCTTTATTTCTTCTACTGTGTTCTTCAGTTCAGAAATTGTATTCTTCATTTTCTCTTGGGCCCTGTTGATAGTTTCCATTTCCCTTTTCATGTTGATGTAGTTTGCATTGAATTCATCATAGTTTCCCTGTAGTATTGGTAGTTCTCTGTGAGCTCTTTGAGCTGATAACCATTGCTTTGAACTCAATATCTGATAGTTGAGTTTCTTGTATTTCGTTTATCATACTTTCTGAGGCTTCCTCCTTTCCTTTCATTTGGGGATTGTTTCTTTGTCTTCCCATTGTTTGTGAGACTCCTTTTTTTAGCCTCTACTTCTTAAATTGATCTGTTCTTACTCCCTGGGATTATGGTGTAAATTTCTATGATAGGATACCTGTGAGATTCAATGGTACAATATCCTTGATCTCCTGAACTTGCTGTTCTTGATCTGGAGTTTATGTTGGTTCTCTGGATGCATTTGGGTTTTGATTGTTGTTAGGTCTTTCTTTGTGGGTCCTTTCCTCCAGCTGGTTGACTGAAGGTCACTGTAGGGGACTGGTTTGTTTTAGTCTGACAAATGTGACTCAGCTCTGTATGGAAGAAGTCAGGTGGTTGGCAGGAGCCAGACCTTCAAACCAAATTTTCCCATGGGAATCAGGCCTGGAAAATGCATACAGACTGTTATGGCTTCCTCTTACTAAAATTCCATCATCCTGGTTTATGACAACAAATGTGTACTGCCTGTCTTCAGGTAATTTCCAAAACCTGTGTGAATATTCCCAAGGATAGAGCTAATTGACTCACTGCCATTACCCTTTGCATGTTGTTTTCATTTCCTTGATTGTACCTAAAATGTAGACAATAATATTCTATGTAATAGATAATAAATCCTTCACTGATGTAAGACCCAAGAGAAACAATAAAAGCCTGTCTAGGAAAGGGTCAGAGTGCTCTCCTATTGAGAGAGTGGCCAAGGCACTCATAGGTGCTCTCCTCTTGAGAGAGTAGCCATGCCTGTCCCTTTTCCCCCACAAGATTGTTGTTGCCTGTGCATTTGTTCTCGTCTCCAGCCACAGCAGGCAGATTCTACTGGCTGGAGTCCACCACAGGCCACTGTGCCACCACATCTTGTATGCTTTTGTGCAGGTGCAGACAGGTTGTGCTGAAGCTCATTCTTCTGTCTGTCTGAGGTTGTAAGGCTTCTCTCTCACTATAGTTCAGTTGTTTGTTGTGTGTAATTTTCCACTATTTAGATGTATTTCCAGATCAGTCCTTGGTTGAAGTTATTGTGGCTTCTACTAACTTCTCTGCCATTTTGCCACCTCCTAAAATATATTTTTGAATTTATTGTGATTGTGTAATAACTTACATAGAACAGTTATGTAAGCATATACAGTGAAAGGCCCCCACCAGTAGTTCCTAGACTCCTCCTAGTTTTTTTATCCAGAAATCAATGTAGTCTTTTCAGAGCCATATTTGGATTACATAAACAAAGGCATATATTCTTAGTCTTTTTCTGACCTCCTGTCTAGAAATTATGTCTTTTCTTTTAAATTAGTATGTCTTGGAGATTGTTAGTGCAGCAACTGTATTTTCATATATTCAGCACTCTATGATTTTATGTTGTATTGTGAACATGTCTGCAATCTCCTATCTGTAATTTCTAAATTTAAAAAGTGCTGAAACCAAAAGTTTTCCAAAGTTTGCAGAAAACCCATTTGGTACCAAAACATGGACTGACATGAGTTGTATTTCTCCCACTTAGCATGGATGTTTATAGTTCCTCTGAAGAAATATTAGTGGACTTGATTATTGAGTGTTGCTTCAGAATCCTCTGTAGTATTACATAACAAACACCCTGTTTCAGCTTTCTCTCTTTCAAGAAACACTGACATCAAACCACAGGGTTTCAGATAAAGAATTGTAGAGCTATATTACCACTTGTTTAACCAGTCCCCTCTTGACTACCATTTGAATGTTTAAAATACTTTTGCTATTACAGTATTGTAGTAAATAACTTTGTACGTATGTTATTTCATAGGTTTAAAATAATGTACACAAGATAAATACTTAGAATTGTAATTACTGGACCAAATGGTAAATGCATCTGCAATTTTGACAGATTTGGCTAAATTGTCCTCCATAGCACTGTATGTTTCTTTCACCCCTATCAGTCCACTTCCCTATCTTCCCACAGCATGGAATTTTTCTTTTACATCTTTTCCATTTGAATGAGAATATCTTTTTGTACTAAACATGCAGATCCATAATAAGTTTTGTTTCTGTGAACTGTCCTGCCATTTTGCTCATTATTTCAAATTGGATTTTTTTTGGAATTTTTCTTATTGATTTACTATAACTTATTATATATGACAAAAATGAAGGTTTCCTGATATAATTGTCAATATTTTTATTTTTTTCAGTACAGTTGTCTCCACTTTTACCCTACCATGCCCCCCACCCCACCCATCTCTGCCTCCCATCATCAAAACTACCCCCTTTGGCTTTGTCCTTGTGTCCTTTATACATGTTCCTTGATGGCTGTTCCCCTGTTATCCCTCTCACCATTCCACTCTGGTAACTGTCAGTTTGTTCTGTATTTCAATGACTCTGGTTATATTTTGCTTGCTTCTTTGTTTTGTTGATTAGGTTCCACTTCTAGGTGAGATCATGTGGTATTTCTTTTTCACTACCTGGTGTATTTCACTTAGCATAATGTGGTCCAGTTACAGTCAAGCTGTCATGAAGTGTAGGAGCTCCTTCTTTCATTCTGCTGCATAGCATTCCATTGTGTAACTGTACCACAATTTTTTGATCTACTCATTTACAGACACTTCTCTAAGGAGAACATACAAAGGACCCAGAGACATATGAAAAGATGCTCAGCATCACTAGCCATCAGAGAGAGGCAAATTAAAACCACGATGAGATACCACTTCACACTGGTCAGAATGGCCATCATAAACAAATCAACAAACAATAAATGTTGGAGAAGTTGTGGAGAAAAGGGAACCCTAGTGCACTGTTGGTGGGAATGCAGACTGGTGTAGCCACTGTGGAAAACATTATGAAATTTCCTCAGAAAACTAAATATGGAGCTGCCTTTTGACCAAGCAGTACCACTGTTAGGATTATATCCTAAGGATCCTTAAACAGTAATTCAAAAGAACCTATGTGAATTGTTCATAGCAGCACAATTTACAATAATCAAGTGCTGGAAGCAACCTAATTGGCAGTTTTTAAGTTTTTTGTTTGTTTGTTTGTCTTTTGACTTTACCTGCAGTGCCTTTTTGGGTTGGGTTTGTTTATTTGTATATTAATTCATTTATTTATTATCTCACTCCACAAAAATCTTTCCTTCTGGCAATGTGTTTTTATTTTACATTTTTCTAGTATATTTCAATTTTTATAAGAAGGTAAGAGAGAAAAGAATGTAGAGTGAATATTCATATGTGTCATCTTAGGAAAATCAAGAAATTGATAGGAAACACTAAATTTAACTCAGTATTTAAGCTAAGGATTCTGTTTTACATTTTCATATCTACTATAACAATAGCAAATTTCACCAATGCATAATAAAATAATAAAGTATTTTTAATTTTGAAAAAATACTTGTTTGTCTCAAACAGAAAGCACAACTGTGTAAACATCCCATAACCATGTCTATTATCTGGCCCTGCTTTTCTTTCTCAAAGCACATTTTACCTTTATGCATTTGTGTGCATTTTGTTTTAAAATTTGCTCCTACTGTTCTTATTTTTCTTTTGCAAAGGTCATTAAAGAGCAAGCATGATTTGTTGTCTATGTAAATTATAAATACAAAGTCTGTCCAGTGGTATCCAGCCATGTAATATGAAAGTTAGAGACATTTATTGAAGAAGATATAAGATACAAGAAACATTGTACATAGGAAAAATGATGCCTCAGTTGCCTTCAAAGTAGGCTTCTTGGGACATCACATGGTTTTCTTAGTTGCCATCAGCTGTCCTGTTGTATTTTCCTCAGTGTCACCAACAGTCTAAAATCCCTTCCCTTTCAAGTGACCAGAGTGGGGAGGGGAGGGAATTTCAGGGGGAAAGGGGAAGGGTTTATAGGAACAAGTATAAAGGGCACTTGTACAAAAACAAGGGGGGTGGAAATGGGAGGGAGATGGGGAGGGCTGGGGGGTGGTCTGGGATGGGAGTAAAAGGCAGAAAACTGTACTTGAACAACAATTAAAATAAAAAAAGAAAAAAGTATTTGTTACACACACAATAAAGCTGATTTTAGTTTGGGGAAAAACTAGAAGTGACAGGATTGAAAATCTGGGCTGTAGGGGGTGCTGAATTACCTGGGTGATTTGATGTTTCTAAAAAAAAAATTCTGTATGACAGGGGATGCATGAGCAGCCACGTTGTCATGATGAAGCTGTCAATCACCAGTTGTCCATAGATGCAGCCTTCTGAATCATCCAAACAGTTTCCAGGGAGCAATGTTCAAGCTCAATGCAAAATTTGATGCAAATTCATTGCACTACTCTCTCTGTCATTTTGAATGCGATGGCAACACAGTACACATGTTCAGTCAACAGTGTCTACTGCCTCTACTAACTAGTGAAGTTATTGTTCACACATGTGTATTCTAGTCCACTCTCCAGGTTACAACGATGTCATACAAATCATTCTCATTATGCTAACAAAGGCTGGACATTTTCCAGACAGAGCTCAATATCAGGTATTGAAAATTATCATATTTCCAAAGAAGAGACAGGTATTTGTTTTTCTTCAATTTATTTTATTGTATTTTTTCCACTACAATTTATCCTACTCATAACCACCGCCAACCCCCAAATCACTAGACTGTTGTCCATGTTCCTGAGTCCATTTTCCTTTTCCCTCAATTCTTCCACCAAGGAACCCCCAACCAGCTGTCAGTTTGTTCTCTACTTTTGTGTCTATGTTGTAAGATATTTGTCTGTGTTTTTTTTTCCCCTGTGATATCTTTGTCTAGTTTTGGTATTAGGGTAATGCTGGCCTCATAAATTAAGTAGTATTTCCTCTGCTTTTTCTAAATGAGATTATAGAGACTTGGTATAATTTTTTTCTTAAATGTTTGATAGAATTTACCAGTGAACTTATCTGGGCCTAGTGCTTGTCTGTTTTGGAAATTTATTAATTACTGATTCAATTTCTTTAATAGGTTCATCCAAGTTATTGATTTGTTCTTGTTTGAGTTATGGCAGCTTGTGTCTTTCAAAGAATTGGTTCACTTCTTCTAGATTATCATATTTGTGAGCATGGAGCTGTTAAAGTATTTTTTATTATCTTTTTAATGACCATGGTATCCATAGTAATGTTTCCTCTTTAATTTCTAATATTAGTGATTGTAATTTTTCTCCTTCTTTTTTTATTAGCCAGGCTGAATGATTTTTTTATTTAACATCTTCAAAGAAGCAACTATTGCTTTTTAAAAATTTCCTGTTTATTCTCTTTTTATTTTAATACTGTTTTCTTTAGCCATGCAGAAGCTTTTTATTTTGATGAGATCCCATTTGTTTATTCTTTCCTTTATGTCCCTCGCTTTAGGGGACATATCAGTAAAAATGTTGCTGTGTGAAATATCTGAGATTTTTCTGCCTATGTTCTCCTCTAGGACTTTAATGGTGTCATGGATTATATTTAAATCTTTTATCCACTTTGAATTTATTTCTGTGTATGGTGTAAGTGTTGGTGGGATTGCAGACTGGTACAAGCACTATGCAAAGCAGTATGGAAATTTCTAAGAAAACTAAAAATGGATCTACCTTTTGACCCAGCATTTCCACTGCTAGGATTATATCCTAGGAACCCTAAAACACCAATTCAAAAGAACCTATGCACCCCAATATTCATAGCAGCACAATTTACAATAGCTAAGTGTTGGAAGCAACCTATGTGCCCATCAGTAAATGAATAGTTCAAGAAACTATGGTACATTTATACAATTGAATTCTATGCAGCAGAAAGAAAGAAAGAAAGAAGGAGCTCCTACCCTTTGCAACAGCATGGATGGAATTGGAGAGCATTATGCTAAGCGAAATAAGCCAGGGGGGTGAAAGAGAAATACCATATGTTCTCACCTTTAACAGGAACCTAATCAACAAAACAAACAAACAAGCATAATATAACCAAAGACACTGAAATTGAGAACAGGCTGACAGTCACCAGAGGGGAGAGGGGAGGGAATTCCAGGGGAAAAGGGGAAAGGTTTAGAGCAACAAGTATAGAAGACACATGGACAAAAACTAGGGGGGGTGGAAATGGGAGGGAGGTGGGGAGGGCTGGGGCAGTGGGCTGGGATGGGAGTAGAAGACAGAAAACTGTACAAGAACAACAATTAAAATTAAATTAAATTAAAAATAAAAATAAAATAAAATTTTCTGTTTATTACATGTTGTATTTCTGCCCTAATTTTTATAATGTCTTGTATCGTTTACTTCTTATTTTAATGCTATCTTCTTTTTCTAGTTTCCTAAGGTAAAAATTGTGAATTTTAATATTTTTATTATTTATTATTTTTTATTATTGTTCAAGTACAGTTGTCTCCATTTTTACCCCACCATGTCCCCTCACCCCACCCACCCCCACATCCCACCCTCAAATCTACCCCCTGTGGCTTTGACTATATGTCCTTTATACATGTTCCTTGATAACCCAAAGAAGAGAAGTAGTTGAAGTAAATACTTTAAGATGAGTGAGACTCCTATTAAAATCACTGAATTAACTTTAAATTATTCATATCAAACATAAAGCCACAGCTGGTGTGGCTCAGTGGATTGAGTGCTGGCCTGCAAAGCCAAGAGTCACCAGTTTGATTCCCAGTTCAGGCATATGCCTGGGTTGTGGGCCAGGTTACCTGGCATGGGGCATGTGAGAGCAGCCACACATTGATGTTTCTCTCCTTCTCTTTCCCTCCCTTCCCTTCTGTGTAAACATAAATATTAAAAAAAAAACATGAAAATGAAAGTGCGGTCGTGACATTTTAGCATTATTTTTACTCATATTATAGTAAGAGCATAAAACTAAAATTTAAGAGGAAATAAATCCTAAAATTAGCCAACATTGGGTGCTTAATTTCCTAAGGCTTTATTTATTGTCCACCCATCATGTTGACCCACTCACAAGCACTTTGGGTTCATGTAGCCATCTTCTTCACTTTAAGAGTGTGGTTAATTTTCATGTCAGGGAGGCCAAGTGGTGAGGTCAAAGAATGGGCTCCTCTAAATAACAGGCCTCTGTTTATTCACAGTACAGATGTGGGAAGGGTGGTGGCAGGTCAGGCCCCTGGAGCTTTCCTCAGCCAATCACCCCACCTGTGCTACTGGGTATCCCCCCTCAGGGCTGCTGCACACAACGTACAGTCTTTCTCTGTGACATTCCAAACAGGCAGAAGGGCCAGAGTTCACAGAAAGCAGGATTTTCATTACTTAGATTTTAAAAATTTTAGTCTGGAAGTTAAATTGGAGATAGGGTCCCAAGTGGTAAAAATTTAAACAGTTATTTTCCTTTCCATTCTCCCTTCTCCCTACAGCTGTTCTGATGGTACCTTCAATTTCCTGCCTTGAGCCTCCCCACTCCATTTGAGGGGGTCACTGTTGTTTTTCCCTCCTGTAACACTCCTGCTAGGCTTCAAGTCTTTGGAGAAAGTGCTTAATATTTTGAGCAGTGAAAATATTCTTTATATTTCTTTATAAGCTTCAGAAACACAACTTTCTTTTGGAAGAAATAGAGTGAAACCATAGTCTATTCAGAAGCTGACAGTATCTATCTAGATAGATATTAGAGGAGAAAAAGGTGAGAAACAATATCACAACCTTGGGAAACCAATTAATCTCTGAAAAAGGATTAAGAGTACTCTTACACAGGGCAAAACACTGTTTAAGCATGGATCAGGGAGAGAAAGAAGTAGAGATGCAGTTTCTACACTTCAGCTTACCATCTAGTTGGAAAGAAAAACTAATGGTATATTAAAAATAGAATCAAATAGCTCATGGTTTAAATCCTAGCACTGGCAGTTAATGGCTCTGCCCTAATTGTACCCTGACTGGGAATCAAACCAGCAAGCCTTTGGTTCATAGGAGGGTGCTCAACCCACTGAGCCTTACCAGGCAGTATCTCAAACACTATTTTTGAGAATGTTAATTATTGCAGCAACCATAGAAAACCTCTCTGAGCTTGTATTTCCTCATCAGTAAAATGTGGATAATGATAGCATCTGTCTTACAGAGTTTCCCTAAAAATCAAATGAAATAATATATTTAAAGAGCATATCACTGGACTTGGCCTTTAGCCTTCATCAGCAAATATGAATGTTTTTTGGTACAAACTAAATATATGACAAAAGAGCAGAGTAGGCAATAGGACTTCCACACGTTTAGAAAATGGCAAGGCCCCATTGATAGGATGATCAGAGAAAATTCTCCATGAGGGAAAAAAGATTTGGTCTAGGCCTTGAAGGAAGTGAAGAACTTACATATATATGGGGGATATGGAATGAGTATTTTAGCTTAACCTGGGATGAAGAAAGGGCAAGTGTATAGGATTAGGGCCTCCTGTGGGCTCTCCATTTTGCGTGAACAAGAAGAACTCCACTATTATTATTTATATATTGGGGGCTGGAGTATTACAAATAAGACTTTGTTTGAAATAATAGATTGAAAACTAATGATTCAATGAAAAGCCATTGTTGGTGAGACAAAGACAATGTATGGAAAGATAATTTATAATTTAACTTATAATTATACAATTAATTTGTAATTATAAATAATATATAATGATGTATTATATATGTAATTATAATATATGATATATAATTATAATATATACAATCATATACAATTATATAATATAATAATACATAATCATATAATTATATGTTGTATATAATTATATGCAATATAATATACATTATATAATTATAAATAATATTATGTAATTAATTTATAATTAAATTATAAATTATCTTAGGAGACATTCAGTAAACATTTATTGTGTACTTGCTGTGTTCTGAATAAGGGAAGAACATAAAAACAATTGATACACCAATGGTTTGTTCTGTTCATAAAGCAAGCAGAGCAAGACAGACAGCCCCCATAACTTCAGTAATAGCGCCATGAACAAAGGGCTATTGGAGCCATCAAATTTGCTGGAGTACAAGGGAAAGGTCCAGATTAATGGATCTGGAAAGTCTTCATAGTTAGATGTGACAGGAGAGCTATGTGGCTGAGCCATACATTTCCTCTTTATGTTTCTGGATGGCAAGGGGTATCTTGGTCTCTCAAAAGATTTGCTTTAGGATGATCCCTTCTGAAGAATGGACAAGGTAGGCAGGGTGAAGGGGAAAGAAGGGAGAGGCTGAATGCAGGCAGTGGGACCCCAAATGTGTGCATGGGAGAAATAGCTATGCTCTTGATAGAGCCTTGATCACTCAGAGCCTACACCTGCAAAGGTAAAAGTGTGAGTATATTTGAACCCTGAATGGGCTAGGGGTAAGAGGGTAGGGCAGGGCCCTGCAGGAAGACTTGAGTTAATGATGTTTTCTGGAATCACTCTGACATAGCCTTTTCTGCTTCTGCCTTCCCCTCTCTTTTAACAACTATTTCTTAAGTCATTGTGTGGCCATAGAAACATGAGTACAGAAGCAGAGGATCTACCGATTAGGTGAGGGGACTCAAAAATGTGAATAAAGTTAGGCCCACTTAGTTCTTTTTAGAGACCCCTAACTTTTCACTCTAATACAACTATAGGAGGGTATGTCTACTATATCTTTAGAGTCTAGAGTGCCTTGTGGAGAATGGATGCATAATAAACAATTGTACTGTGGAATAAACTTAAGCATACCAAATGAGGCATACCTTAATAATTATATTGACAGGTGAAACCTGAAGAGATGGGATCTAGTAACATCAATGACAATTGAGAATGTTCTCCAAGGGGAAGCAGGGGAAAGGGACTAGCTGTATAGGCAGGAAATAACTTGAAGTTTGACCTCAGACAATGGAAGGGTAATTCACTTAGGGTGACATAAATGAAAACACAGATAGTCAGCTTAGAAAAGGCACATTGAAATCTAAAATGTTAATAAGAGCTTGGAGAAACCAGGTAATAAAATGGATTACATATTACATCAGGGCAAAGCTGCAAAAACTGAACTCCAGTGAGGTGTACGCCAGGCATGCAGCTCTGCTTCACTCCACTGTGGACTGCTGCAGGCAATAAAAGGGCTAGCTAGATACCATAAGATAAGAACAAGAGGGTTCCTAAGATTAATGTCACCCTACAAAAACACACAGTGGAAAGCAGGCAAAGGCTAATCTTGGAGGCCATTAGTTGGTGAGCATACAAATGTGTTTGGGAATATCTCTCTCTTGGCTTGAATTATATGGGAAACAACACTGTCCTGATTGAAAGATGCATTGCTGGGATAAGGAAGAGTAGGGAGGTTTCAGGGAGGAAGCTGGAGAGCTGATTCAGGTGAAGAGGCAATTGGTCAGGAAAGACTCTGCTTTATATTTATCATGGACTGTGGGACATGATGGTACCCAGTCTGAGTTATTGAATGAATTAACTGCAATCAACTCCTCCCTTGTGGCAAATAATACTGAGGCTTTTCCATTGGGAGTGTGGTCTCACTAATGATCCTAAGGTTCTCCAAATGGTTCCATCTAGCATATTGTGTATATTTTAATGGTTTCACACTGTCTAAGTCTTTAGACACAAACTTATTTTTAGAGTTATCTTTTCACCAAATCTCATAAATGTAGCTTCATTCTTTTTTCCTTTTTTTTTAAAAATTTTCATAGTAAGCAAGAGTATGGAGAATAAATAGGACCTCTGGGCCCATTTAAAATTGCCCACAGATCAAAACAAACTAAGAACTAACACTTTAGAAAGTGTTAGTGGTGATCTACTTTAGAGGCTAATTTAATATTTGTCATCTTCCAAGTTATGCAGACACAAATGGATTGTTTTCTTTCTATTCCCTCCCTCTGCTATTTATGTTAGTTGTTTCATGCAATGGATTCTACCTCTTAAAAAACTCTGCAGCTCCTTCTCTCCATTTCCACAGAACTGGTCTGCTTCACCTGAAAAAGAGCAGTGACTTCATCCCTCTTCCAGCTGTCTCTGCCATTCTGAATCTGAGCCAAACCCCTGCTCAACTTTTCATCCCCTCTTTAAGGTATTCTAAAATCCTGGTCTGTTGTTGAAGGATACCATCATTTGCCCCTCCTGCCTTTGCAGTTTCCTCATCCAGTACCTGAGATAATTCTCACTCCCCAAGTCCTAGGCTTTCTCTATGGATGTCTTTTCTCCACACTTCTTTCTCCAGAACAGGTCTTCTCCATCCTGTCTCTACCCTCCCTCTCCCAGCTCCTCAGGTCTAAAACCTATGAATCTTTCAAGGCACAGCTTGAAAGCACAGCCATCCCTAGTTCCTCTACCTGAGGTACCTTCTCTCCTCTGAGCTCCCATGGTACTTGCACCTTACCTGACCATCTTATAGAGAAAAAAAATGGACAAGAGTTACTGTATACCAACACAGTATCAAGAGAAAATGCTCTATAGTTCAAAGCCTGGCTCTGTCATTTATAAACCATGTAACCTCTCTGAGCCTGAGCTTCCCTGTTTCTCAAATGCATGTGATATATTTGGCAAGGTGGCTATAAAGATCAGTTATAAAGCTATTGAACTCATCATGGCACATGGTGAGGGGTCAATAATGATAGCTATTACTATTACATACTAAGTAACCTAAAAATAAACTATTTATACCTGCTGTATTTATATATGTCATGTCTTTACCTGAAGCCTTATTCTGGGAGCTCCTTTGAGGCAGAGCTCTTGGCTAATGAATATTTACACCTTCTGCAGCACCTAGCATATCACCTCCCATTAACTAGGTTCTCAAATATTGCATGTTGACAGAAAGGATCAGTGACCAAAGAAACAGAAAAATAAACAATGGTACCAAGTGGAATACTCTCTTAAGGCAATTGTATTGTCATTTGATTCAGCCTGACCTTTGCAGTTAAACTAAAGTGACTGCAAATTTCAGGTATTTACGGGTGTGCCAGTGGAAGCACAAAATACCCTGATGAATAGGCTGTAACCTTAGTGGTTTGCCTGGTTGAGTTATACAGCGAACTAATTCACTTCCATGCCTTACTTCCTCCATTTATTCAATTAATATGAATCTACCCAGTAGCCAACACATGTAACAGAGTCCTAGAAATATAGGCTGCTTTCCTTCTTTGGGTCCCCTGGGAGCTTTACTACCACAGTCATTATTAACTTTGCTGGAAACAATTTAGCATCTGGCTCTCAAGATGTAGAAATGTATAGAATAAGAAAAGGGATGAAAATACATCCAATCCTGTTGTTTAAACAATATTCTGGCTCTGAAAAGAAAGTATTTAAACACATTTTTCCATGAAAATGTGAATGTTGTAATTTTTCTTGAAACAGCCCCATGTTTCAAATCTTTGATAGCAGAGACTGGATCTAAAGGGGATAGATAGGTCGTTGCACAGAACAAGGTCTGTCTTGAAGACTTTGAGGGAGAGTTTCTTTCTGGATTAGCCTTTTCCAACCTCCTCCCTGTCTTGTGTATCCTCATGCCATCAGATCTTAATTCATGTTTTCTTGCCTAGGCTGTGCTTGCCCTGGGATGACTAATATGGGTCCATCCTCTGGAGTCTGGTCCTATGAGACCCTTTGCATTTCTTCTTTCTCCTCACTTTTTCCCTTATCTGCTCCTAAACTAGTCCAAGGTACCCACTGGTTACCTGGTATGAAACCTATGTGTTTTTTAATGAGGCCTCCTGGTGAGATGGTTTTGTAATTCCAAAGAGTATTTTCAACAGCAGACAGGTTTGGCCTCCATCTGATCTACCTATGTTCAGTGTCAGTCCTGGAACTAGAGATGTTTTTATGTATCTATCATTTTCTTTCAAGTAATCTTTCCCTAGTCTTCTAGGAAAGAGTTAACACAAAAGCTAAACTGAATAATCATATTTAAAAATTCATATGGGGCATTGTCATAAAAGTGTCCCATACTTACACAGGGTAGGACAAAAGCAAGTTGTGAGTACATGAAACACAGTTTTTTCTTGTATTATTACTTATTAACTTCTGTATTATTTTCCATATGAACCTACTCTTACCCCACTCTGTATATTGTAATGGAGAAATAATCTGCTTTCAGGGAAAATTACTTCCTACTGGTTTGTAAATACAATCTGAAGACTTTAAACTTTGGAAAAAAGAATAATTAAGGCCCAAACTCACTTTCTTCAATCATGTTGAAGCATTTCTGAGCTTAATCACTTATTCAAAATTCCACACAAAAATTAGAATAGGTCTGCTGTTGATACTGAACAGGAAGAAATGGTTGCTCAAAAGTTTTCTCAAGCTTTGTATAGAGCAAAAGGCCTAGTGAGGGGCAAATGTTTTCATTGTCAGGATTCTGAAAACTTTTCAAACTAAAAGACAAAACAAAATTGGTTGGGAGATAGTTTAATTAAAGAGAATACAATACCAAGTAAGTACAGCAGAAAGCCAAGGACCAAATTGGAACAAGATAGTAGAAAAATAAAACATCAGAAGGATGTTCTGAAGCAGGGGAACTCAAAAAACAAAAAAGAAAACCTCAAGAGGAAAACTCCTATTTCAAAGAAAACTCAAGCTATGCTACCCTGTATCTATTGTTCTTAGATGAAAAAAGTAAAATTGATAAAAATCATTTTAAAAAGTAAAATTGCAGTATATGGCATCTGAAATGACATGAGTTAGTTTTCATATTATGAGTAGTTCACTTGTATGGGTTTACTTATTCTTTCCTCACTAAGAGCAAAATTTAACTAGTCTTGGTTTCTTATATCACCTGGGTACATATCAACGACAACACACAAAACCTTGCTCTTGAGATCTTTAGGCAAGACATTGGTGCTTATGGTTAAGGTGCTTGTAAGGCAGAATCAAGGGAAGGATTCCCTCGATTTAAAGAATCATATTGGGCACCTTCCAGATTTGCATTATTTACCTTCTATTCTATTGATAAAGAATCTGAGATCCAGAGAGGTTTTGATGTTTGCAAGGTCTTATTTGTACACCTTTCTGCATATATTAATAAAATTGGTGCAGTATGTTTAAATATTGATCTAGAGCAATGAAAAACAATGTGTTAATGATTGTCCTTAAACCTGTGTGGTAATATATAAAGTGAAAGAGAAAGCTGGATATAAAAGTGTATTCCAACTAAATTAAATGCATGTTATATATAAAGAAAAAAAATAACTGAAAGGAAATACACCAAAAAGATTAACAGTGGTATTCTCTAGGAGCTAATATTATGAGAATTTATTATTTTTCTTTATTCTCTTCTCTGTTTTTTCACTTTCTATAGTGAATGTTTTTAATCAGAAAAATAAGCAGTAAAAACTTGGAAACGAACTTTATAAAGAAATAAAATTGTACATGAATATTATCAACCCAAAATGATGGAAGACAAGCAAAAGAAGCCATGGAATCAGTAAAAGCCAAGATCTCCTAGAAGAATAGACACAGACTATTTTAAGGTACCTGTCTAAAGGTGTCCAGGCCTGTTAAGAGAGGGTTGCAACCAGAAGGATAAGCCACTCCCATAAACTGCAAAGACAGAGACTTCAAGACCCAAAGTATGAAAGTCCAGAGAGGACAAAGCCCTTGAGGATAAGGATGATATTTTAAGATGCCTCTATGTGAAAAACAAGTGCTAAGTTCTCTGATTCCTCAGGGGCAGGGCTGGCTCCAATAATGCATCAATGGATGCTCACATATGCATAAAATCTCTGTTTAATACTAGTTGTAATTTGGATTAGCTCTCCTTCTTCCAACTCAATGCAATTCTACCTGGCTTCTTGTCCAAAGCCACACCATCGGGAGATAATAGAGTCAAGAACTGAAAGAAGCCTCCCAACTATTAATCCTACTCTCTTCTTTTACTGTATGCCCCATCTATTTTAAGTCCTTTGATTTACTATACACAGGTATTGTACCTAAAAGTAAATTCTAAATTCTTAGATGCCAAGTATAATATTGAGTATAGGTAGGGTAGGGTTAGATGGTATAATAAAAGCCTAGAAATTCCATTGACCCAAAAATCTCTTTTTCATATGTCAACCCAAATGTCTGAAAATTTACCTTAGAAACAACTCATTCCTTTGGGCTAAAACTCTGGGTTTCATGGAGTTTTGGTGTTAAGAACACATAGCAGAATTATTGGATAAGTAGTAACAGTTATGGGGTCTCATATGGGCCATTACGAACCACTGAACTACTAATTCAAACTTTCTGGACCTCTGCTATGTCATCAGTAAAAACTCATGGATACTTGTCAATCATCAGATTGTTCACCACATTTTTTTCTCCAGCATGACCACTACACAAGAAAGTAGCTTTGGAGGTTTCAATAAGGAAAGGTTAAGAGGAGAGGTCTTCTGGAGCATGGACCACTCTCCACTCAGTACAGACTTGGGAGAGATTTAACAAGATGTCTCTGGGAGCTGGGGTCAAGCAGAGGTGGGAGGGCTCTGTATGGAAATGTGGATCCGACCATGTTTGTGTTGCAGTACTCATCATGAGGACAGTGAGGCTGTTGCTTTTCTTTTCTCCTTACCAACTAGCACATAGTGTGTTCTGAATAAATGTCCAGTTCTTGTGTTCAGAACAATCCTCCCCATAAGATAACATTAAAGCTGTTAGACCTTCTCAATTAGGTGTATATTATATCCAGGGCCTGACTACAGGATTGAAGGAGCATAGGGATTAAACCCAAGTTGTATGCATCCTAGAAGTTAAGGGAATATTGATGGGACTCCTCTCTTCTCTCTGAGGCCATACTGATCCCACTTTATGGAAGTGCCTTCTGTGCTTTAGTCCAGCACTTCCTTACCTTGTCCTTTTATAACCTATTTCATAATGTGAGACTACACTCATAATAAAATATAAATGTATTCAGGCCCTTTGGACCTGCTGTGTAACATGGTCACTGGGTTTAGTTGGGTTTTCATTCTGTGGTGGAATTAAATTTGCCCTTAGCTTGAAGGTGAGGAAGAAAGGGAAGCCAGACTTGAGATAATGAAGAAGCTAATAATTGTTACACTCTAGGTAATTAAGAGTTGCCTGGCTTAGCTGGACTCTCATATTATGGAGTTAAGTTTTATTTTTAGGTATATTTTATTAATTATATTATATTTGTCTCAATTTTCTCCCTTTGCCTCCTCTTCCTGGTACCCCTCTTCACTCCAGCAATCCTTCCCCTTAGTTCATGTCCATGGGTTGCACATAATTTCCTTAGCTTCTCCATTTCCTATACTATTCTTAACATTTCCTTGTCTATTTTGTACCTACCAATTCTGATTTTTAATCCCTTTACCTTTTCCACCATTCTGTTAACCCTCCCAGCTGATAACTGTCCAAACGATCACCATACTGATGATTCTGTTCTTATTCTGATTGTTTGCTTAGTTGTTTGTTTGTTTTAGATTCAGTTGTTGGTAGTTGTGAATTTGTTGCCTTTTGAAAATTCATAGTTTTTATCTTCTTTCTCTTGAATAAGTCTCTTCAACATTTTGTGTAATAATGGCTTGGTGATGATGAACTCATTTAGCTTTACATTGTCTAGGAAGCACTTTATCTGCACTTCCATTCTAAATGATAGCTTTGCTGGATAGAGTAATCTTGAATGTAGGTCCTTGCTTTTCATCACTTTGAATACTTCTCGCCAGACCCTTCTTGCCTGCAAAGTTTCTTTTGAGAAATCAGCTGATAGTATGATGGGTACTCCTTTGTAGGTAACTCACTGCTTTTCTCTTGCTGCTTTTAAGGTTCTCTCTTTATCGTTAATCTTTGACATTTTAAGTATGATGTGTCTTGGTGTGGTCCTCTTTGGGTCCAATTTATTTGGTACTCTGTGCTTCTTGGATTTGTATGTCTGTACCTTCACCAAATTAAGGACGTTTTCTTTCATTATTTTTTTCAAATAAGTTTTCAATTTCTTGCTCTTCCTCTTCTCCTTTGACATTCCTATGATTCAGATGTTGGCTATAGGGAACCAGTCAGTGTAGCAATGGCAAATGTTGCTCAGCTCTGGTTCAGAAAACCAACAGGCACAAGGCAGCACACAGGAGCCAAGCCCACAGTTTGGCTTTCCCATGAGGAACCAGACATGCATTATATCTAGGCTGCTTTGAGGCTTGCTTTTGCTAAAACTCCCTCACCCTGAGTTAAGACAGCAGATGTTTAATGTATATCTTTGAAGCAACTCCCTAAAGTCTGTGCTAAGCCATCCTAAGGACAGAGTGTAACCAGATCAATCACTTTTATGATTCCCTTGCATTTGCAACATTCTTTTCTTTGTTATCTATAAGAAGTATTCACTTAAAGTAAACCTGAGTATAATGAAAATGATCTATTGTTCCTCTGTTACCACCAAATTGAAAAGGAATAAAGACAAGCTCTATAATCTATAGCTGGAGCTTGCAAAGAATGGAAGGGAGGAAAAAACCTGACCAGGTGCCTGGAGATGTCTCACCCACAAAAAAAAAAAAAAAAAAAAAAAGCCCAGCAGTGCTGTTCAGCATCCTGGTAGTTATTGCTAATGTCTACTGAGCACTTCTTATGGGCTCCACATGTGTTTGAGTAAAGTAGATAAAGGGATTAAGCAAAAAGAATGTAAAATAAACAAAACTTCATAGGCACAGACAAGAGTATGGTGATTATTAGAGGAAAAAAAGAGATGGGGCATCATACATGAGTATAAGGACTGTAAATGGTGATAGGAGACTTTGGGTAATGAACCACAATACAATAAAAATTTAGGTATTGTAAAACTGTACATTTGAAACATATATAATGATATTAACAAATGCTACCCAATAAATTGTATAAAGCATAAATGAATAATATTTTTTTAAAATAAAAAAGATTCTTAATTCAGCTCATAAAGGAGATTCAGTATTGGTCTACCATGGAGAAGTTAAGTAACTGGTTCATGAGGCTAACCCCTCAGTAAGGGCAGAGTCTGACTGCAGAGCTTGTGGCCTTGACTTTCATATTATATTGGTTCCCTGGAGTAGGGATGGCTGGGGTGGTGGGGAGTGGTGGGGAGAAAATGGAGACAACTGTGCTTGAAGAACAATAACATGGAAAAATTAAATTAAATTTAAAAAAATATTGCTACCCTGGAAGATCCAGGATGGAATTTTCTTTCCCCATGTAAAGACATATAGATAAGGATTCCAGTGGCTGTAGCCATTAGGATACTGTTTTTGGAGCACAGAGCATCATCTTACCTTACAGAGGAAATAGGCACAAGTACTATTAAAAGGATAAATGTTAGATAACTATTATTGCTGTAAGTACTCTTACCATTTTTAGTGCTAAAAAAAGCTACTTAATATTCCCATTCACCACATCACTACTAGTTAGGCAAAAAAGATATTACTTAACTCATTTTGTATATGATGAAAGTGAACATTCCAGAGGACTTTGCATCATAAAAACAAAGGAATTTTGAAGTAATTCAGACCCTTATTTATACACAGGATTCACAGCTAACGGGCTGTTGTACCTAGGGCAAGTTATGTATCCCCCATGATGTTCATTTTTTTCACATGTAGAAGAATATTAATACTTCCTTACAATGCTATCATGAGCATTAGAAAGAATAAATGTAAAGCACCTGTCCCAGCATAAGGCACACAGTAGGTTTGTTCTTTGCACCCAAAATGTGTCATGTTTTCTTCTGGGGTTGAGGGAAAGCAGGATTCCTAATTTCCTATATCAATTTATTGAATGTAACACTGAAACTTAGTCACGTAACTTTGTAGGAGGGTGAACTAGAGTGAGATGTTGGTACCTCTGAAACAATCACCAAAAATAAGTTTCTAGGAAAACCCACACCAAGTGGGGGTCCAGAAGTCACCATGTGCCCAGGATCCTAGGATGTCAGCAACAACAGTGTCTTGCTTTTAAACATTGTCCTTTGCAAAGCACTTTTAAATCAGTATCTCCCTTATGGCCAAAACAAGCTCATGCAGCATGTCAAGCAGGTGATACTATGCCCACCTGACAAAAACAAAGCAGGGATAAACTTAAATGCAATAGTATTTACAAATGCTGGATTCTTTGTTAAATGATTTGAAGCCATGTAGTGGATTAAAAATTGGCACAACTATCATAAAATAGCTCACAGTTGAAAATTAGACTCCTAGGTTAAGATATTCAATTCAGCAGATGTCACTAAATCCTTACTTTGTGTTAAATGGATGATTTAAGTACAAACATAAATACATTAAGGGTACATATTGACTGTAAATTCAATACTCAGTGAATGTTTTTGAATTTGTAATGTGAAAAACTGCTAGGTGACTGAGGCATAACAGCTTCAATGAGCTCCCTGTCTTCCCCTGAGAGACAGCATACAGGAACATCAAGGCTCTGTTACTATTAACATCAAGGGGGTGTGATCATAGTTGCAGGGGAAGCCTCATTTAAGAACTTATCCATGAAATGGGAATAGAGAGGGGTAAGGAAGGGGTATATGTAAGGCAATGGCTCTGCCTCTTCTAATCCCACCTACACCTGACCAGTGTGTAAACATATACAAATATCTGTCAGCAGAATGAGAAATGAGACTTTCCACTGTCCATCTTCATGCATTCCAAGTAGAGAAAGAGCCATTAAATATCTGTCCCTATAGGGCACCCTTTATTTCTCTGCCTGCGAGGTTCTACCCTACTTCTAGCCATTTTTGTCTTTTCTTTGCATTTCTTTGTTTTGATCATATGGTTCATTCTTTTTTTCCTTCATTTCTTTTTTTTACATGTTCATCTAGTTAACATTTTTAATTACTTTATTGTTGTTCAATTACAGTTGTCTGCATTTTCTATCCCCCACTCACCCCCACCCCAGCCAAACCCACCTCCCTCTCTTGCTTCCACCCTCCCCCTTGCTTTTGTCCATGTGTTCTTTACAGTAGTTACTGAAAACTCTTCTCCCCACTATCCCCTCCCCCTGGCTATTGTTAGATTGTTCTTAATTTCAATGTCTCTGGTTATACTTTGTTTGCTTTTTTCTTTTGTTGATTAGGTTCCAGTTAAAGGTGAGATCTAGCCATTTTTATGAGTGATCTTTGACATCTCACTTCTCCTTAAAGGTCAAGTTGAAAGGTGAACCATGAGGTGGGGTTGGCTGGGGTGGGAGAGGCAGAGTGGGAGCCATGAGTGTGGGGAGGGTAATGCAGACAACTACTTGAACAACAATAAAATAAAAACAATTAAAAAAATAAATAAACCCAAGCAAAATAAATTAAGGCAAGATTCTATTTAGCATTCACATTACAACTATGACTATAAAAATACCACCTAGTAAAAATAAAATTGAACTAATTCTAAAAAAAAGAAAGATGAACCATGAAATGCAGGTTTTACTTCTCCCTCCTCTTCTTATACCTCCTCTTCTTATACAGTGGTGGGGGTGTCTAGACTTCAATTATAGCACCACCCTCAACATGGGTCCACTCCTCAAGACTGTTAACTCCTTGAGAACATGATTTTATTCACACTTACTTCTCCAGAGCTTAGGATAGCACCTAGTATAGGGCAAGTACTCAACAGATGCTCATGGAAAGAAAATTAATGCAGATAATTGAGATTTATCTGCCTGCTCCAAACACACCCTAATGGCCCCAGCAGAGTAATTGAGAGAAGATTTTTTGTTTGTTTGTTTCAGGGACTGCTACCATATTTGGGACATTGAACAAATTTGAAAAACTAGGATAATTTTTAAAGTGTTTTCCCATGGTCCTTTTTGTTCTCCTCTTTGGCCTTCTGGAAGAAAGATGGTTTTCTGGAAGAAAGAAAGGTTTGACTTTCCCAAAGTCTCATTGTACAGGCTGTGTGCCAGGTGCTTGAGATACTCTAACTTTTAGGTGATTGGAGCAGAATCAGCATTGGGACCTAGGTCTTCCCATTGACCAGGGCTTCCATACTTGATGCAGCACTCTTTCTTATTGCAAGTGTAAAATATAAACCATATTTTGAAGACTTAGTATATAAAGGTAGTGTAAAACACCTCATTAACATTTTAATATTATTTATATGTCAAAAAACAATATTTTGGACCTATTTTATTAAATATAGTATGTAATTAGAATTCATTTCAACAATTTATTTTTGCTTTTTGACATGAACACTAGGAAATTTATGTTATATGTGACTCACATTAAAATTTATTAGAACAATGCTGCTTTACAATACTCAACATAAGTAGTCTTATTCTTATTTATATAATCAAAAAGCATTATCCAAAATGTGATTGCATCTAATTTTTTAAATTTTATTTTAATTGTTGTCCTTATACAGTTTTCTATCCTCTATTCCCATCCCAGCCCACCGCCCCAGCCCTCCCCACCTCCCTCCCATTTCCACCCCCGCTAGCTTTTGTCCATGTGTATTTCATACTTGTTGCTCTAATCCTTTCCCCTTTTCCCTGGATATTCCTATCCCTCTCCTCTCTTGTTCTCAATTTCAGTGTCTTTGGTTATATTAAGCTTGTTTGTTTGTTTTTTTGATTAGGTTCCTGTTAAAGGTGAGATCATACAGTATTTGTCTTTCACCTCCTGGCTTATTTCGCTTAGCGTAATGCTCTCCAGTTCCATCAATGCTGTCCCAAAGGGTAGGAGCTCCTTCTTTCTTTCTGCTGCATAGAATTCCATTGTGTAAATGTACCATAGTTTCTTGATCCATTAATATACTGATAGGCACCTAGGTTGCTTCCAAAACTTGGCTATTGTAAATTGTGCTGCTATGAACATTGGGGTGCATAGGTTCTTTTGGATTGGTGTTTCAGGGTTTCTAGGATATAATCCTAGCAGTGGAATTGCTGGGTCAAAAGACAGGTCCATTTTTAGTTTTCTTAGAAAATTCCATACTGCTTTCCAGAGTGGTTGTACCAGTCTGCTGTCCCAACAACAGTGCACTAGGGTCCCCTTTTCTCCACAACCTCTCCAACACTTCTTGTTTATTGCTTTGTTTATGATGGCCATTCTGACTGGTGTGAAATGGCATCTCATTGTGGTTTTAATTTGCATCTCTCTGATAGCTAGGGATATCGAGCATTTTTTCATGTGTTTCTAGATCTTCTGTATGTCCTCCTTGGAGAAGTGTCTGTTCAAGTCTTTTGCCCATTTTTTAATTGGGTTGTTTGTCTTCTTGGAATGGAGTCATGTGAGTTCTTTATATATTTTGGAGATCAAACCCTTGCCTGAGATATCATTTGCAAATACATTTTCCCATACATTTGGTTCCCTTTTCATTTTTCTAATATTTTCTTTAGACATGCAGAAGCTTTTTATTTTAATGAGATCCCACTTGTTTATTCTCTCCTTTGTGTCACTTGCTCTAGGGGACATAGCAGTGAAAATATTGCTGTGTGGAACATCTGAGATGTTCCTGCTTATATTTTCCTCTAGGACATTTATGGTATCATGACTCATATTAAAGTCTTTTATCCACCTTGAATTTATTTTTGTGTATGGTGTAAGTTGATGATCGAGTTTCATTTTTTTGCATGTAGCTGTCCATCTCCCAACACCATTTTTTGAAGAGGCTATCTTTACTCTATTTTATGCTTCTTCCCCCTTTGTCAAATATTAATTGACCATAGAGTTAATTAATTAGATGATAATTGTTAATTAGATAATAATTAATTAAAAAAAGGGTTCATTTCTGGGCTCTCGTCTGTTTCATTGGTCTATGTGTCTCTTCTTATGCCACTACCAGAATGTTTTGATTACAGTGGCCTTGTAATATAGTTTTATATCAGGTATTGTGATCCCTCCTACTTTGTTCTTCTTCCTTGAAATTACTGAAGCTATTTGGGGTTGATTATGGTTCCATGTAAATTTTAAAGTGTTTGTTCTATATCTGTGAAATATGTCATTGTTACTTTAATAGGAATTGTGTTGAATGTATAAATTGCTTTGGGTAGTATGAACATTTTGATGATGTTAATTCTTCCCATTCACGAGGATGGTACATGCTTCCATTTGTTTGTGTCTTCCTTAATTTCTTTATTTAGTGTGGTGTGGTTTTATGAGTACAGGTCTTATACATCCTTGGTTCTTTTAAATTTCATATCTGTAGTTCTCACTTTTTCCTTTCCTCTTCTAGAAAATATTTAAAGGAACTTTCTAAGATACATATGGGACAGTGAAACAAATTAATATTAAAATAAGTGAGAAAAATGGCAAAAATAAATGTAAGTGGAAAAGACAAATAGAGCCAAGACTGAGGACAAAAATACAAGTGTCAGCTATAAAGTTGCATGTGCCTTTTCCCCAGGAACCATATATTTTCTTCTGAGCTTTGTAGCAGGCTTTACAAAGAAGGCACATCTGTACTTGTGGAACTCAAGAGTTGATAACAAAATAAAATTTACCTAAAAGATAGTTTCTTGTGGATACTGATGGGGATCTCTGGGTAATCTAAAAAACTTGTTGCCCATCTTCTCTTAAAATATAAGAGCAATGAGTTTCATAAAGAGTTTACAAAATAAGAACCTAAGCATTCACATGCTACTTCTGTTAATCAATTCCCTGAGAGCATAAATACTTCTTTGGGTTCAGTCATGACCATGCCCAGAACTGATTAACAGCAGCCTGGCTGATTTTTCTTAGAGCAGCTCCCTGTCTTCTCCAGCCCTGCTCTACCTTTCTCAAGAGTCCTGCCAGGCTGATCTTCCTAAGGAACTGCCTTAAGTCTATTTCCCACTTGATGAAGGCTCTCATGCAGTTACCTATTTTTTACTACAAGTTCAAGTTTCTCTACTGTACTGATACCTCTCAAGTCCCTCTTCTGACATCTCAGGTGCTGAGTGGGGAGAAAATTTGAGGTGGTGTATGAGTTTTAAAGCCTTCAGAGAGACAGAGGAAAATGAGAATTTTAAAGAAGCCCATGGAGTTAGTAACTAGGAGGTTATGGAGTGACTTCAAGATAGAATTTTCTGAAAAATAGCTGGAGGTGAAACAACAATGAAACAACAGAAGTAGAAATAAAAAAAAATCCCATTCATTATAGCAAAAAGAAAAAATAAAATACCTAGGAGTAAACTTAACCAAGAAGGTAAAAGACCTGTATGCAGAAAACTACACAACACTGAAGAAAGAAATCAAGGAAGACACAAACAAATGGAAACATATACCATGTTCTTGCATCAGAAGAATTAACATCATCGAAATGTCCATACTACCCAAAGCAATTTACAAATTCAATGCAATACCTATTAAAGTACCAATGGCATATTTCACAGACATAGAACAAACACTTCAAAAATTTATATGGAACCATAAACGACCTCAAATAGCTGCAGCAATTTTGAGAAAGAAGAGCAAAGTAGGAGGGATCACAATACCTGACACCAAACTGTATTACAAGGTCACTGTACTCAAAACAGCCTGGCACTGGCACAAAAACAGGCACATGGACCAGTGGAATAGAACTGAGAGCCCCAAAATAAACCCAATTCTCTACAGTCAATTAACATTTGACAAAGGAGGCAGCAACATAAAATGGAGTAAAAGTAGCCTCTTCAACAAGTGACATTGGGAGAACTGGACAGCTACGTGCAAAAAAAAAAAAAAAAAGAAACTTGAACACCAACTTACACGACACACAAAAATAAATTCAAGGTCGATAAAAGATTTGAATATAAGCTATGACAAGATTAAAGTCCTAGAGGAGAACATAGGTAGGAAAGCCTCAGATAGTTCACACAGCAACATTTTTACTGATATGTCCCCTAAACCAAGGGACATAAAGGAAAGAATAATCAAATGGGATCTCATCAAAATAAAAATCATCTGCATGGCTAAAGGAAACAGTATTAAAATAAAAAGAGAACCAACTGTATGGGAAAACATATTTGCCAATGATACCTCAGACAAGGGTTTAATCTCCAAAATATATAAAAACTCACATGACTCCACTCTAAAAAGACAAGCAACCCAATTAAAAAATGGGCAAAGGACTTGAATAGACACTTCTCCAAGGAGGACATACAGAGGATCCAGAGACACATGAAAAGATGCTTGATATCGCTAGCTATCAGAGAGATGCAAATTAAAACCACAATGAGATACCTCTTCACACCCGTCAGAATGGCCATCAAACAACAAGTGTTGGAGAGGTTGTGGAGAAAAAGGGACCCTAGTGCAGTGTTGGTGGGATTGCAGACTGGTACAACCACTATGGAAAGCAGTATGGAATTTTCTAAGAAAACTAAAAATGGACCTACCTTTTGACCCAGCATTTCCACTGCTAGGATTATATCCTAGAAATCTTGAAACACCAATCCAAAAGAACCTATGCACCCCAATGTTCATAGCAGCACAATTTACAATAGCCAAGTGTTGGAAGCAACCTAGGTGCCCATCAGTAAATGAATTGATCAAAAAACTATGGTACATTTACACAACAGAATTCTATGCAGCAGAAAGAAAGAAGGAGCTCCTACCCTTCACGACAGCATGGATGGAACTGGAGAGCATTATGCTAAGTGAAATAAGCCAGGAAGTGAAAGACAAATACCATATGATCTCACCTTTAACAGGAACCTAATCAACAGAACAAGCAAATAAGCATAATATAACCAAACACACTGAAATTGAGAACAAGAGAGGAGAGGGGTAGAAATTTCTAGGGAAAGGGGGAAGGGTTTAGAGGAAGAAGTCAAAAGACACATGGACAAAAGCTGGGGGGTAGAAATGGGAGAGAACTGGAGTGCTGGGGTGGTGGGATGGGATGGAATTAGAAGACAGAAAACTGTATAAGAACAACAATTTTTATAAAATAACATCTAAATAAGCTATTAGCAACTAGTAAAATTGAAGCAGTAATCAAAAAACCCCTAGCACACAAAAACATTGGACTGAAGGACTTCACAGGCAAATTTTACCAAACATTAAGGAAAGAACTAATTCCTATCTTTCTCAAACAATTCCAAAAACTCAAGAAGATGGAAGATTCCCAAAGTCTTTCTATGAGGCCAGTATTATCCTAATTCTAAACCAGGTAAACACACAACAAAGTATGAAAAATATAGGCCAATATCTCTGATGAGCCTACATACTAAAATGTTCAACAAATATCTGTAATCCAGATCCAGCAATACATTAAAATGATCATACACCATGATCAAGTGGAATTGAGCCCATGGATGCAAAGGCACTGAAATATTCACAAATCAATAAAACAAAACAAAATAAAGAAGGACCAAAAAACACATGATCATATAAGTATATGCTGAAAAAGCATTTGATAAAATTCAACATTTATTTATGATAAAAATACTTAGCATAGCGTAAATAAAGGAGGCACAGCTCAACATAACAAGGCCCTATAAAAAAAACCTACTGCCAACACCATACCTAATGGGCAAAAACTAAAAGCTTTTCCCTTAAGATTGGGAACAAGACATGGGTGTTTGGTTTCACCACTCTTATTTAACATAGTACTGGAAGTCCTAGTCACAGTGATCAGAAAAGAAAAACGAAATAAATGGCATTGAAATGGGAAAGGAGGAAGTAAAACTGTCATGACCTGCAGACAACATGACAATGTATACAGAAAAACATGTAGTCTCACTGTTGTTTCTCAATAAATGTTTATTGCATGGCTCCAGGCCCACTTATTTTCATTGCCCATCTGATTTTTGTCGTGCAGATTAGAATGATTATGACTTCAAGGTCCTTCCCAAATCGTTTGCTTGGGAACTCTGCCAGTATCTGATAACTCCTCCATGGATCAAGGATGTATTGAGAGCTCTAAGTCTTCTTATACATTGAACCACTGAACACATGCACACCTGCAATTTAGGTTTGTAAAAGCAGACAGAGCTAAAGTAGTTTGTATTTAGTGGTTGCATTCTGAAAGAGTGTACTGTAACAATGTTGTTGACTGGATTGTGCACAACAAAATGCATGTGATGGGGGAAAAACCCTCTAGTCTCCACCAAAAAACACATTGATGTGATAAGTGAATTAGGCAAAATAGCAAAATACAAAGTCAATATTCAGAAATTAATCACATTTTTGTACACCAACAATGAAATATTAGAAGAAAGAATTAGAGAAAAAAATCACATTTACTGTAGCAACAAGAAAAAGAAAATACCAAAGAATAAATTTAACTAAGGAGGTAAAAGACCTGTTCAGAAAACTACAGAACATTGAAGAAAGAAATTGAGGAGCATACAAATAAATGGAAGCATATATCGTGTTCATGGATTGGAAGAACTAACATCAGTAAAATGTCCATACTACCTAAAGCAATCTATAGATTAAATACAATTCCTATTAAAATACCAATGGCATATTTCACAGATCTAGAACAAATATTTCAAAAATTTATATAGAACCAAAAATGACCCTGAATGGCTTTAGCAATCTTGAAAAAGAACAAAGTTGGAGGGATCACAATACCTGATGTAAAACTATAGTACAAGGCCACTGTAATCAAAACAGTCTGGTACTGGCTTAAGAACAGACACATAAATCAATGGAACAGAATAGAGAGCCCAGGAATAAACTCACATCTCTATGGTCAATTAATATTTGACAAAAAGGGAAGGACCATCCAATGGAGTAAAATTAGTCTCTTCAGTAAGTGGCATTGCGAAAACTGGACTGGTACATGAAAATAATGAAACTAGACCACTAACTTACCATTCACCAGAATAAACTCAAAAGGGATAAAAGACTCAAATAAAATTTTTGATACCATAAAATTCTAGCAGAAAACACAGGCAGTAAAATTTCAAGTATATCATGTAGGGATATTTTTGTCAATATATCTCCTAGAGCAGGTGAAAGAAAGGAAAAAAATAAAGAAATGGGACTACATCAAATTAAAAAGCTCTTCCACAGCTAAAGAAACAATCATCAAAATTAAAAGGGAAACAACAGTATAGGAGAATATACTTGCCAAGGACACATCAGACAAGGGTTTAATTTCAAAATATAAATAGAACTCATAAGACTCAACATCAGGAAGACAATCCAATTAAAAATGGATGAAGAACCTCAGAAGTCACTTTCCCAAGGAGGACATACAGATGGTCCATAGACATAGGAAAAAATCCTCAACATCACTAGCCAGCAGAGAAATGCAAATTAAAACCACAATGCAATATTACCTCACACTTCAGAATGCCTATTACTAATAAATCAACAAACAACAAGTGCTGGTGAGGGTGTGGAGAAAAGAGAACCCTTGTGCACTGTTGGTAGGAAGGCAGACTTGTGCATCCACAGTGGAAAACAGTATAGAATTTCCTCAAAAAATTAAAAATAAAAATGCCTTCTATCTAGCAATTTTACTGCTGGGAATATACCCTAAGAATCCCAAAACACTAATTCAAAACAACTTAAGCATCCATATGTTTATAACAGTGCTATTTACAATAGCTAAGTGCTGGAAAAGCCTAAGTGTCTATCCATATTTAAATGGATTAAAAACTCTACTTGAACAGCAATAAGAAAAGAACTCTGGCACATTTATACAATGGAATACTATGCAGCAGAAAGAAAGAAGAAATTCTTACCTTTTGCAACAGCATGGTTGGAACTGGGAAATATATGTTAAGTGAAATAAGCCACTCAGTGAAAGACAAATACCATATTGTGTCACTTATAAGAGGAATCTAATGAAAAAATAAACTAATGAGCAAAATGTAATCAGGAACATGGAAACATAGAACAAATGGACAGCTGCTCAGAAGGGAAAGGAGAGGGGAAATGGGGGAAAGAATGGGAAGGCATCAGTCAAAGAACATGTATGAATGATCCATGGGTATGGACAATGGTGTGGGGATTGACTGTGGGAGTGGGGTGTGGGCTGGGTACAGGAAAACTAAGGGGGGATGGAATTAGGACAACCATAACAGAATTAACAATATAAAAATATTACTAACAGAAGATACCTTTACAGGTATACTTCTGCCTTCTGATCTTTGAATCCATGACCAAGAACAACAATCCACAGGAAAAAAAAAATACATGTGATTGGTACTCTGTTGGGTCAAGTGTCAGCAGGTCTTAACTTTCATCAAGGGTCATGGGAAGAAATGGATGAAGAAAGGGTTCAGTTCAGAAAGAACAACAGAAGCCATAGGGGAATAGGCACTCCCATCTATTATGTTATGAAGGTGCATTTTACAACCTGTATGGAAGTCAACTTGGCAATATACATAAGTAGTGGATCTATCTTGTATTCTTTGATCTAGAAATTCCACTTCAAGGAATTTCTCTTAAGAATACATTTGTAGTTTTCAGAGCTTATGGCCAGGATGGACATGTAGGTAGATGTGCTTCACTTCCTCATACAACCAAAAAAAGGGTAACAGCCAACTCAAAAACAAACAAAAAAAACAACTAGAACTGATAGAAAATCAAACTGTAAGGAAATCCAACAACCAAGCAGTTAAAGAGGAAACATTTATCCAGGCTAGTTGGAGGGGTGAGATGGGCAGCCAGGGTAGAAAGAATGCACATCATGGTGGTAGCTGGTGGACCGAGTGGTCCCCCATTTGTGTGTGGATAAACTAGGAGGAACAAATGGAAGTGAGACAAACCACACAACCCAGGATTCCAGCAATGAGAAAGAAAGTTTCAAAACCTCTGGATGGAAAAACTGTGGGGGTTGTGGCAGTGAGAGAAACTGCCAGTTTCAAAGGAGAGTCCATTTGGAGGGGCCATCAGGGTCCTAGAATCCACCCACCCTGGAATCAGCTCCAGAAGGGCACAATTTGCTTGTAGATAGCAGGGGAAGTGATGGAAAGTGAGGTGAGAGCTGAGCAAGTGGCATTGTTCCTTTTCTGACACCTCTCCCACATACAGCTCCACAGTGCAGAGAAGTGGGTTGTCTCACCCTGGTGAATACCTAAGGCTCTGCCCCTTATAACATAACAGGTGCTCTGAGACAAAGAAATATGGCCTAAATGAAAAAAAAAAAAAAAAACAGATCAAAACTTCAGAAAAATAACTAAGTGAGGAAAATAAAACCAGAGACATTGAAATAAAGAACAAACTGACAGTAACCAGAGAGGATGTAGAAGGGGATAATGGGGGGGAGGGGTAACGGTTGTCAAGAGACATGTATAAAGGACACAAGGACAAAGCCAAAGTGGAACAAGATCAAGGGTGAGAGGTGGAGATGGCTGCGGTGGGAGAAGTGGTGGGGGAAAATGGAGACAACTATACTTGAACAACAATTTAAAAATGCAAAAGAAAAAAATGCAAAGGAAAACAAAAATTAAGTGATGAGGAGATAGCCAACTTACCGGATGTGTATTGAGTGTGGGAGGTGGGGCAGGGGAGAGTAGTGGGGGTTAAATGAAGACAACTGTAGTTGAACGACAATAAAAAATGAAAAAAAAAACCCACTCATATCAGGACGTTCAGAGAAATGATTAAGTGTGGCTACAGAATAAAGGAAGTGAAGGCTGTACAAAGTGAAATGAAAAATATACATGGAACCAACAGTGAAAGGAAGAAAACCAGGATTCAAATCAATGATTTAGAACAAAGGGAAGAAATAAACATTTGACCCAAACAGAATGAAGAAACAAAAATTTGAAGAAAATGAGGAGAGGCTTAGGAATAACTAGGACAACTTTAAGTCTTCGAATATGTGAAACATAGGGGTGCCAGAAAGAGAAGAGTAAGAAATCAAAAACTTATTTGAAAAAAATAGTGACAAAAACTTCCCCAATCTGGTAAATGAAAGAGAAATATAGTCCAGAAAGCTCAGAGAGTCCCAAAAACATTGGACCCAAAGATGAACACACAAAGACACATCATAATTAAATTACCCAAGATTAAAGATAAAGAGAAAATCTTAAAACCAGCAAGAGAAAGGTGACAGTTATCTACAAAGGAGATCCCATAAGACTACCAGCTGATTCCTCAAAAGAATTCTTGCAGGCCAGAAGGGGCTGGAAAGAAGTATTCAAAGTCATGAAAGGCAAGGACCTACATGTAAGATTACTCTGGCCAGCAAAGTTCTCATTTAGAATGGAATGGCGGATCAAGTGCTTCCCAGATATAGTAAAGGAATTCATCCTCACTAAACCCTTATCATATGATATATTAAAGGGATTTATCTAAGAAAAAGAACAAAACTATGAAGAGTAAAATGACAACAAACACGACTATCAACAACTGAACCTAAAAAACAAAGGAAACATCTAGAACAGGAACAGAATCACAGAAATGGCGATCACATGGAGGGTTATCAGTGGGGTGGGGGAAGGAGGAAAATGGAGGAAAAGGTACAGGGAAGAAGTATAATTCTAAAAAAAAAAAAAAAAAAAAAACAGGGGGAATTTAAGAATACTATAGAAAATGGAGAAGCCAAAGAACTTATATGTACAACCCAAGTGGGGGAATGCTGGAGGGAAAGGGGTACAGGGCATGGGGGAGAAAGGTGAGAAAAATATGGCACAATTCTAATAGTCTAATCAATAAAATACACTTAAAAACAGTACATTTGTACACATATGAAATAATATACATACAATGTTATTCATTGCAACACAGTAGAAGCAAGGGACTGGGAATAATTTAAATGTTCATCAATGGAAAAGTGGTACAAAAACAGAGGCTTATCCTTATAACATAAAATTATGTAGCTGTACAAATATGTGATGCTGTCTACACAGAAACTTGACCATGGGTAGTTATAACAGCTTTATTTATAAGTGTCAAACTTTAAGGCAACCAGGATGTACTTCTCTAGGTTAATGAATAAACCCTGGTACATTCATACAATAGAATATTGGTGTGAACTCTGGCCAGCAGTGTCCGCGGTGTTGTGAATGCAATGCACAAATTCACATGCACTACCAAAGTCCTGTTGAGAAAAAGGGGCAACACAGTCACTCTTGGAGAGAGAGAACACCTCAACCCTTACCTTGACACACTTTTATTGGCTTTCTAATAGCATACATCAGAGAAGGTTCTCATTCATTACGCTCAGGTTTGTTTTAGGAGATTACTTTTTGTAGATAACAAAGGAAAGGATGTTTCTGATTACTTCTTACATATTAACAAGGAAAAAAATGTTGCAAATGCAAGGGAACAATAACAGTGATTGGTCTGGTTACACTCCGTCCTTGGGAGAATTAGCACAGACTTCAGGAAGTTACTTTAAAGACATGCAGTAAACATTTGCTGCTTCAACTCAGGGTGAGGGACTTTTAGCAAAACCAAGCCTCAAAACAGGGTAGGTATAATGCAGTCCTAGTTTCCCACGGGAAAGCCAATCCATGGGTTTGGCTCCTGTGTGTCAGCTCACACCTGACAGATTTCTGATAGGGCTGGGTTACATTAGCCATGCCAAGCAGATTGGTTCCCTATAGAATATTATTCAGTACTTAAAAGAAATGATCTATCAAGCCATGAACAGACATGGAAGAAGATTAAATGCATGTTATTAAGAAGTCAATCTGAGATGGCTACATACCATATAACTCTAACTATATGACATTATGGAAAGACAAAGCTATAGAGATAGTGAAAATACCATTGATTGCCTGGGGTTAGGGATGAGGGATGGATGAAAATGCACAGCACAGAGAATTTTTAGGGCAGTGAAACAACTATTTATGATACTATAATGGTGGATACATGCCATTATACTTTTGTCCAAACCTATAGCATAGACACCCCCAAGAATGAATCCTATTTTAAGCTATGAACTTTGGGTAATAATGTGTTAATGTGGATTCATCAATTATAATAGATGTACCACTCTGGTGAGAGATATTGATAGTTGGGGAGACTATGAATATGAGTGTACAGGGACCTAATGTTTTCAATGTTTATCTATGTTATCATATATGACAGGATTTCCTTCTTTTGTAAGACTGAATAATAATCCATTGCATGTATATATCACAGTTTCTCATCTGTCAATTGACATTTAGGTTTTTTTTTACATCTTGGCTGTTTTAAATAGTGCTGTAGTGAATATAGGTGCAGTGCTACTATCTCTTTGAGGTTCTGATTCCAGTTCCTTTGGATAAATACCCATAAGTGGAATTGCTGGATCACATGGTAGTTCTTCTAGTTTTAATTTTTTGAGGAAACTCCATACTGTTTTCAATAGCAGTTGTGCCATTTTGCATTATCACCAGCAGTGAACAGGAGTTTTAATTCCTTGGCATCCTCATCAATGCTTGTAAAATACATGTCTTAATTTTGAAGTGTCATTTGGCTCCCAAGAATATCAATGGCATCTTCTAATGAAATGTACAAATGTACAAACTCCAAAGTGTATCCATAGGCTCCTCAGCATCAGGTTTCAAATCCATGGTGCATTTAATTAGCCAGCTTATCTGGACTTGAAAGCAAACAGTTAAATAATCAACATAATCCCTTCTCGCCCTGTATCCTTACTGCCTGCTTGTAAGGGAAACGCTATATTTATTTATTGAACAAAACCAAACCCTTCGTTCCAACTAGTGGGAGAAAAGGTCAAATTGCTAAGCCATGATGTAATCAAAGGCCTAATGGTAAATAACTTTGAAGTCATACCTAAGAAACAGAACTATTTGGAAGAACAGTGGAATCTTAGGCAGTTAGGATGCTTTTTACGCATTGAAATGGGAAGAATGTGAGCATGTTGGCAAAGTTAACTGTATGGGGATTGCTTTTGGCCATCAACTCAGAGTGTCCAAATAAGCCTAAAATTGATGGGAACTCAGACATGGTGCCCTTTAAAAGAAAACAAACAAACAAAAAAAGAGGTGGAGGTGGAAGAATGTATCTGTTGTTTCTGGAAGATAAGGGCAGGAATTGTCAAACTGATCCTTTGGTTTGAGAGAGAAATTATAGGAAACAGTAAGTACCTAACCCATAAGGCAAAGAGTGTATTCCCATTGGCTCTGATGCCCTGAAAAATTCTTTTCAATGCTTGACTTCATGGAAGATAAAAAGAAGTGTCAAAGAAGAAAGTGGGAGGGAAGAGAAAGTAGTGAATATTTCCTTGAAGAAATCATGTTATTTTCAGTTCTCAGATAAATTTGATTGGAGAAAAATCTTCTGAAGCAATTATACAACTATAATAATATGTAATTTTATATCAGTTTCCACCCTTATCAGAGCAGTGAAGGTAATTCAGTTAATATTGACTGAGTGGCACTGTGTCAGGAACTGAGGTACAAAGAGGAAATCAAGGAAGCCATCTCTGTAAAAAATGGTTACTCTTAGCATGACCCATTGGGCCACAGGTGGGTCTGACAGGGCTTGATCTGCTGAAGGACAGCTCCAGTCACATGAGAAATGTGACTGGATATGTTGGGGCCCACTAGGGGCCAGTGTTGCCAGGTATTTGTCCTTGAAATAGTCTGGTATTTGAGCTTTTTCCCTGGGAGAAAAATGAAACAATACTGGTCATGTTAATATTGAGCATTTTTCAATAAGCAACCTTAATTTTTATGTTATAAAATGTTTATTCCCAAGAATTCTCTTTCACTCTTTAAGTGTGTGTAATGGCCTGATGCCCTCAAACAAAAATGTCAGCATTATAATTTTAACTGACTCTAAGTACTTTTACCTTTGTAGATTTCCTTTTCTTCCATCCTCCAAATATTAAAAATTATATTTAAAAGTTTTAAATATGTTTATTTATTTAATCCTCAGTGAGGATTTTTTAATTGATATTTATAGATAGAGAAAGTGGGTAGAGAGAGAGAGAAAGAAACATTGGAGTAAAAGAGAAACATCAGTTAGTTGCCTCTTGTGTGCATTCCACTGGGGACAGAACCCACAACCTAAGTATGTTCCCTGGCCCAGAATCAAAACTGCCACATTTTGGTGCATGGGACAACACTCTAACAGAGCCAATGGGCCAAAGTTAAATACATTTTTTAAAAGTTATATATTATAACTGCATTGGTATAAAGATGAATATATTAATATTAATATTAATACATATACATGTGTGTGTATAAAACTTTCTTTTGACCTAAAAGTTTATTTTTTCCTTGCTGATTTTTTAAAGAATTTTCTAAAAAAATTTGTGGCCCCATGTGATTCAAGATGGTAGAGAAGTAGAAACTACACTAACTTCCTCCCAGGACCAGTCTGGAATTATAACTAAGTTGTAGAGAAATCATTTGGAATAAAAAACTGAATGATCTCTGGAGAGGAGACTTATAACCACAGACAGAAGAAATCACTTCACCACAACATGACTGGTATGGAGTGAGGAGGTGATGCAGCATGGCTGCCTGGGCTCCCACACATGGCAGCTGAAATGCCAAAGGGAAATTTCAGTGGCAGGTGGTTCTCCCTGAGAAGTGTGGGTCTAAACCCAAAGCTGGGCTCCCCAGCTTACAGCACCACAGAAAAAAAGGATCCCAGATAACATCCAGCTGTGAAAAGTGGCAGGGTTTCTGTATGCTAGGGAGAGACAGCTAGACACACATAAATCATTTTAAAGGGCCAACATACAAAATTTCATTTGCATCCATTTACCCTGAGTTCCAGCAAAGGTGGGCAGGGCAGAGTAGAGTACAGAGGCTTAAAGAGAGTCTTGGGAAGGTGTTTTGGGGAAGAGAACTGAGGGAGCAGCCACAAGGATCCCTATGAGTCATTCCCTATATGGCAGAAGCCATCTTTCTTAGGGAGAGTAGTCTCCTCAAGTAGCATCAGCCTGAGGGGTAGCAATAACTCTAACCACAGGAATTGTTCTGCCCCGCCCTGAGGTGTTTAAGCCTGACTGATGATTACAGATTGACTAGATTAGCAACAGAAGGATACAGACAAAAAGACTGTGGGTCATTGGTATTCTTGAACAGGGAGCAGAGGGCCAGACTGAAACACCATTTGACATCACAAGGGGCAGATCAGAAAGAGAAGACAGTGCACCTGTACAACAGAATATGAAACATGGTGGGCAGAGTGTCCACCATGCCAGCAAGAGGGAAGGACCCAACAAGGAATGGCCTAACAACTCCCAAAACCCAATTATAATCAGAAAGCCCACATAAATGGCATAAAGGGCATCCTAAGAGCATCAAGTTCAGGAGATCAAGGAGACTGCACCACTGAATTGTACAGGTCTCTTATGGCAGGTCACACCATGAAGACAGAGAGTCAAAGCAGATTAATCTAATATGCAGGGGGGGAAAACAAGAAGAGTCACCTAAAATGATGAAACAAAAAATAATCCACAATTAAAAGGAAAGGAAGAACCCCCAGAGAGAGTGCTAAAGTAAACTATCAGACATTGAGTTCAAAATAAGGCTTATACTAATCAACAAAACAAACAAGCAAGGAAAATATAACCAAAGACATTGAAATAAAGAACAAACTGACAGTAATCAGAGGAGCATGGGTGCTGGATAATGGGAGAAAGAAGAGGAAGGGTAATCAAGGAACAAGTATAAAGGACCCATGGAAAAAGCCAAAAGCAGGGGTAAGATTGAGCATGGCAAGTGGTGGTAGGTGGGGTGAAGGAGAGTGGTGGGAGGAAATGGAGACAACTGTACTTAAACAACAATACCACCAACACCAACAACAAAAATAATGGCTATATAAATGTTCAAGAAACTCATTGAAAACTACAAGGGATTCTAGGGAAGCTACAAGGAACTTACTGCAATCTACATCAGCATGAAAAAGGAGACAGAAACTATCAATAAGAGCCAGGAGGAGATGAAGAACACAATATCTGAAATGAAGAACACAGTAGAAGGAATTAAAAGCAGGCTAGATGAAGGAAAGGATCAAATCATTGAGCTGGGGGACAAGGTAGAAAAAATTTCCAGACAGAGCAACAAAGTGAAAAAGACTCAAAAAGAATGAAGAGAGTTTAAGGGAGCTGCAGGACAACATTAAATTAATAATTTCCATACATAGGGGTCCCAGAAGGAGAAGGAGAAGAACAAGGGATAGTAAACCTATTTTAAAAAGTAGTGGCAGAAAACTTCCCTAACTTGATTAGAGAAAAAGTCATACAAGTCCAGGAAGCAAAGAGGTTTCCCATCAAGATGAACTCAAAAAGAACCATCCCAAGACATCATAATTAAAATGGCAAAATTTAAAGACTAAGGGAGATTCTAAAAGTCATGGCAGCAAGGGCGAAACAGTTACTAACATACAAGGGTGCCCTGATAAGGCTATCAGCTGATTACTCAGTAGAAACACTACAAGCCAGAATGGAATGGCAAGAAATATTCCAAGTAATGAAAAGTGAATGCTTGCAATCAAGGCTACTCTACCCAGTAGGGCCCTCATTTAAAATGGAAAGAGAAATAAGGAGTTTTCCAGGCCAATAAAAAAAGGGGGGGGTGAAGAATACCACCTCACAGCATTTCAAGAGATGCTAAAGGACTGCTTCAAGAGGATGAAGAAAAAAAGACAGAAAAACACGGGCACAAAGGCAAAAAATGAATAAGTGTCTATCAATAATAAACAAATGTAAATGGATTAAGTGCTCCAATCAAAACACATAGGGTAGCTGAATGGATAAGAATACATATCCACATATTTTCTGTCTACAGCAGACCCACCTCAGAAGAAAAGATCTACACAGACTGAAAGTGAAGGGATGGAAAATAACATTTCAAGAAAATGGACATAAAAAAAAGCTGGGGTAGCAATAATTATATCAGAAACATAGCTTTCATTTTTTTTTTGGTAAAATCTACTTTAACTTAATTTTTATTTTTAAGTTACAGTTGTCCCCATTTTCCTGCCATTACATTCCCCATGCCCTACCCACCCCCACTTCCTAAACTCAATCCTCACCCCTCTGTTAAACTAAGGTTATAAAAAGAGACAAAAAAAGACACTAATAATACTAAAGGAATAATCCATCAAGAAGATATAACCCACATAAACATATATGTACCCAACATAGGAGCACCTAAATATATAAGGAGCCTTGGAAGACTTCAGGAAAGATATTGACAGATCCTACTCATAGTAGGGAATTTTAACATCCCACTGTCAACAATGGATAGACCTTACAAGCTAAGAATCAGAAAAGATATTGTGTCATTGAATAACACTCTAGATCACAAACACTTAATTGATATACAAAGAATGTTTCACCAGAAAAAAAAAAAAACAATAACAACAACAGAATATACATTCTTTTCAAATGCACATGGAACATTGTCAAATATAGATCACATGTTAGGAAACAAAATGAGCTTCAACAAATACAAGAAAATTGACATAATATCAAGAAACTTCTTGAATCACAATGACTTGAAACTAGAAATCATTTGTTGTTTGTTGCTTTGTTTATGATGGCCGTTCTCAATGGTGTGAGGTGATATCTCAGCGTGGTTTTAATTTTCATCCCTCTGATGGCTAGTGATACTGAGCACCTTCTCATATGTCTCTGGACCTTCTGCAGGTCCTCCTTGGAGGAGTGTCTGTTCAAGTCTTTTTCCCATGTTTTAATTTTTTTTTTTTGTCTTCCTGTAGTGTAGTCGTGTGAGTTCTTTGTATACTTTGGAGATCAAACCTTTGTCTGAGGTATCATTGGCAAATGTTTTTCCATACAGTTGGTTTGCCTTTCATTGTAATACTGTTTTATTTAGCCATGCAGAAGTTTTTTTTATTTTGATGAGATCCCATTTGTTTATTCTTTTCTTTATGTCCCTTGCTCTGAGGACATATCAGTGAAAATATTGCTGTGTGGAATATCTGAGATTTTCCTGCTTATGTTCCCCTCTAGGACTTTAGTAGTATCACAGCTTATATTTTAATCTTTTATCCACCTTGAATTTATGTTCATGTATGATGTAAGTTGGTGGTCAAATTTCATTCTTTTGCATGTAGCTGTCCAGCTTTCCCAACACCATTTATTGAAGAGGCTATTTTACTCCATTTAATGCTGTTGTCCACAGCATTGGGTTTATTTCTGGACTCTTTGTTCTGTGAACAACAAGTGTTGGAGAGGTTGTGGAGAAAAGGGAACCCTAGTGCACTGTTGGTGGGATTGCAGACTGGTACAACCATTATGGAAAACAGTATGGAATTTTCTCAGAAAACTAAAAATGGATTTTCCTTTGACCTGTCAATTCCACTGCTAAAATTATACCCTAAGTACTCTGAAACACCAATCCAAAAGAACCTATGCATCCCAATGTTCCTAGAAGCACAATTTACAATAGCCAAGTGCTGGAAGAAACCTAAGTGCCCATCAGTAAATGAATGGATAAAAAAGTATGGTACATTTACACAATGGAATTCCATGCAGCAGAAAGAAAGAAGGAGCTCTACCCTTTGCGATGGCATGGTTGGAACTGGAGAGCATTATTCTAAATGAAATAAGCCAGGTGGTGAAAGATAAATACTATATAATCTCACCTTTAACAGAAACCTAATCAACAAAATGAACAACGAAGCAAAATAGAATGAAAGACACTGAAATTGAGAACAGGCTGACAGTGACCAGAGGGGTGAGGAGAAGGGATTATAGGGGAAAAGTGTGAAGGGTTTGCAGAAATAATCATAAAGGACACATGGACAATAGCAAGGGGCATGGAAACAGGGGAGGGTGGTGGGGAGTGCTGGGGTGGTGAGGATGAGTGGGGTGAAAAGGCAGAAAACAGACTTGAAAAAAATTGAAAAAATTTTTTTGAAAAAGCTAGAACTCAATCTCAAAAAAAAAAAAAAACCCCTCAAAAACATTCAAATTTGTAGGGACTAAATAACATGCTATTATATAATGAATGGGTTAACAAAGAGATCAAGGAAGGTGTCTAAAAGTTTTTAGAAACAAATGAACATGAACACACAACAGTCCAAAATCTATGGGACACAGCAAAGGCAATGCTGAGAGGGAAGTTCATAGCCATACAGGCTTACTTAAAAATCACAAATAAACAACCTAATCCTACATCTACAAAAACTAGAGGAATAACAACAAAGTTTAGAGTGAGCAGAAGGAAGGAAATAAGAACAGATCAGAATTAAATGTCATGGAGACTAAAATAACAATTCAAAGGATCAATAAATCCAGGAGCTGGTTCTTTGAAAAGATAAATAAAATCAACAAGTCTTCAACCAGACTAATCAAGAAAAAGAGAAAGGACCTAAATAAATAAAAGTAAGAATCAAAGAGGAGAAGTTAATAGACACTACAGAAATATAAAGGATTGTATGAAATTATTATGAACAATTATATGCTATTAAATTTGATAAGGTAGGTGAAATGGATAAATTTGTAGAAAAATGTACTCTTCAAATATTTAATTGAAAAGAAGCAGAAAGCCTGTATAGACTGATAAACATTAGTGAATTTGAAACAGTAATAAAAAAAACTCCCTATACACAAGACCTGAACCAGACAGCTTCACAGGTAAATTTTACCAAACATTTAGGGAAGAGTTAATTCTTATACTTCTCAAAGTATTCCAAAAAATTTAAGAAGAGGAAAGACTCCCAAACTATTTTTATGAGGAAAGTAATATCCTAATTCCAAAACCATGTAAAGACACAATAAAGAAAGAAAACCATAGGCCAATATCACTTATGAACATAGATGCTAAAATTCATGACAAAATATTGGCAAAAGAGATGCAGCATTACATGGAAAAAATCATACACATGATCAAGTGAAATTCATCCCAGGGATGCAAGGGTGGTATAATATTTTTAAATCAATTAATGTAATATGCAATATAAAAAAAGAAAGACAAAAAGCACATGATCATATCAATAGTTGCTGAAAAAGCATTTGATAATGTATAGCTCCCATTCATGATAAAACACTTAGCTAATAGGAGTAGAGGGAGCATAATAATAAATATAAAGGCCATAAACAAGAAATCTATAGTCAACATCACACTTAATGGGCAAAAATGAAAAGCTTCTACCCTAAGATCAGGAACAAGACAAAGATATCCACATTCAACACTCACATTCATTATCATACTGGAAGTTCTTGTCACAGTGACCAGACAAGAAAAATAAATAAAAGGAATCCAAAGTGGAAATAAAACTGTCATTATTTGCAGACAACATGAAAGTATACATAGAAAAACATACAGGCTCCACTATGATACTACTTGACCTAATAAGTGAGTTTGGCAAAACAACAGGATACAAAGTTAATATTCAGAAATCAAAGGTGTTTTTGTACACCAGCAATGAAATGTCAGAAACAGAAAATAGGGAAAAAATCCAATTTAATATAGCTAAATAAAGTATCTAGGAATAAACTTAACCAAGGAAGTAAAACACCTGCACTTGTAGAACTACAGAACACTGAAAAGAAACTGAGCAAGATACAAATAAATGGAGCACCGGGATCCTAGTGGCTACTCTCTCAGTTCTCTCTTAAAGCCTCTGTACCCAGTCTCTCTTCAAACATTTCTAGTCCACACTGCTCCTGCCTTTGACTGAGCCCCGGAGGAGGTGGAAGCTGTAAACACCAGGATAGCTGCTGGAAGAGGAACCCAACAACAAAGGAACCACCAACAAATAATAATGGAAGAAGGTGAAAGAGGGAGTGGAAGGCACACTAACCTCAACCCAGGACTGATTTGGAAATACAACTAAATGGTGGAGAAATTACCCAGAACAAACAAAAGACAAGAGTGAGAGAAAAGCCTCAAAACCTCCTATACACAGAAGAATCAGCTTCCACACAACCTGTCCACACCTGAAAAACAGAATACAAGTCATGGTGGATGGAGTGACCCTCAGTTTACCAGCTGCAGGGAATGAGACCCCAAAACAATCAAAACCTAAAGACATACAGAGAGTGAACATAAATAGCAGCCCAAGACCATCAAGCTCAGGGGATCAATGAGATAGTAGCACTGAATCTCACAGCTTTTCTACCACAGAAGTTCCCATAATTCCAGGGAGTAAGAACAGATCAATTTAAGAAGCAGAGGCTAACAAGAAGAGTCTCCCAAACATTGGGAAGACCAAGGAACAATCGCCAAATGAAAGGAAAGGAGGAAGCCTCAGAAAGAATGCTAAATGAAATAGAGGCAACTCAACTATTAGATAGTAAGTTCAAAGAAATGGTTATAAGGAAGCTCAATGACCTCACAGAGAATTACCAAAAACTTCAGGGAAACTACAATGAACTCACTGCAAACAATATCAACATGAAAAATGAAATAGAAACTATCAATAAGAGCCAAGAAAAAATGAAGAATACAATTTCTGAACTGAAAAACATAGAAGGAATCAAAAGCAGGCTAGATGAAGCAGAGAATTGGATCAGTGAACTGGAGGACAAAGTAGAAAAAACACCCAGAAAAAGCAAGAAAAAGAAAAGAGGCTGAGAAAGAATGAAGATGGGTTAAGGGAAACGAAGTATAACATGAAACATAATAATATCCATATAATAGGGAAACCAAAAGGAGAAGAAGGGATGAAAAGCCTTTTTGAAAAAGTAATGATGGAAAACTTCCCTAATTTGATGAGAGAAAAATTCACACAAATCCAGGAAACACAGAGTCCTAATCAAGAGGAACCAAAAGAGGCCCATTTCAAGACACATCATAATTAAAATGGCAAAATTCCAAGACAAAGAGAGCATCTTAAAGGCAGCAAGGGATAAACAGAAAGTAACATATAAGGGAGCACCAATAAGACTAGCAGCTGACAGCTCATGGAAATGCTCCAAGCCAGAAAGGACTGGTAAGAAATGTAGGAGACCATTCTGCATGGCATGGGCCCAGCTCCTACTCGGAGATGCACAGGACCCATGCCCAAAGATGGGTTCTCCCATGGGGAATCAGCCCTGCATTTGTACCTAAGCCACTTTGAGCCTTGCTTTTGCTAAAATTCCCGCACCCTGAATTGAGATAGCAAGTGCTTATTGTGACTTCCTAAAATCCATGCTAAACCTTCCTAGGATGAGTGTAACCAGTTCCACCACTTTTTCCGTTTTCATTTGCAAATATACTTCTTCTGTGATGTGATTAGCAGCATTGGCTCCATTGTCTGTAAAAGATAACCACCTATAGCAAACTTGTGCATAGTAAATGAGGACCATAATGTAATGTGACCAGAAACCCAATAAAGGCCTGTCATGGGGGAGGCTGTGGCTTTTTGCTCCCCTTGAGAAAAAAGCCATGCTGTCCCTTTTTCTCTACCAGACTCAGTAGTCGGTATGAATGTCTCATTGCATCCATAATGACATGGACACTACAGGCAGTATCTGCATCAGCTGGTGCCCACAAACAGGGACCCAGAGGCCATGTGCCACATCCTCTTCCAACCATGTTGTCTGACAAGGTCCGGGCATGGAGGACTCGAGTTCAAGGAATTCGTCTCCCCGGAAGAGTACATGGCATCCAAATTGGGTTAACTATTGGCTGTTTTATTTTAATTATTTCGCTTTTGCTACTGAATATAGGCATTGTACTGTAATTACTTATTCCTGTACCACCCAAGAGGAAGGGACAGTATTCCCCTTGGAACTGCCTGAAAGGATGAAAAAATCCCCACAGATTCCCCTCTCCCTTATACAGGGGTGTATGACAGCCAGGGCAATATAATTATTAACCATAAGAGAAAACATGTTGGCTTATTTGAATTACCCTGGTTTGAGAGACTTAAGCGGTCTGGGCCCCTTAGTGTTCAAGAAATAAAAAATAAAAAATAAAATGATAAGTTAGACTTCTTGAATTAACAGCTGTAGCTGGATTTCCTGTTTATCTCTCCTTACATGTTTGTTTTGGTGATCAAAAGGTGGTGGGATTGTTAGACATTTGTATTTTAGGTTCATTGATTAGTATAATTCCAATGAAGTTATACAAAATAATAGAAAGTCCCTGAATGTCTAAAAGTTGTTAGAGTAACAGCCCCTCCTTTATCTTGAATAGGAATATATATCAATTAGACAGCCTTAGAAATAAGAAAAGCTGGTTAGCTATTAAACAGGTAGAAACAGTTACTATGAAGTTAAAGTTTATAGTACACAGAGAAACATTTTAGACAGAAAAGATAGATAGCTAAGTTGGACATCATAAAGGCCTTATTGCCTCTGCTCAGTCTACCGTATACTGTTACCCTATGAACAGATTCTGAGAAATTCTAATTGTCTGATTTATGGGTATCCTGGTCAAAATAATCTTTGTTTAATGCAACTGAATCTTTGAGAACTTTCGTACTGTTCCTGGTTACTTTTGTATTGATTTTTTCTGCTT
>PVKU01003176.1:0-74954 GCA_004027475.1 Anoura caudifer
TAATAGCATAATCAATAAAATATAATTAAAAAAGGAGCATGTATAAAGGACACATGGACAAAGACAAAGGGGGTAGGTTTGAGGGTGGGAAGTGGGGAGCAGTAGGGTGGGGTGGTATGGTGGGGGGAGAAAGGAGACAACTATACTTGAACAATAAAAAAATTAAAAAATGAATAGGACATTCTAAGTATATCTTATGACTTACTTTTAGTAATTTTATTTAGTAATTTTCTATATAAATATTTATTAATTGAAGTCCTTGAGTAAATGTAAAGTCAACAATATACTTGGTGCCATTCTACTTTGACCACAAGTGAAACCAAATACTTTTGGGGAAATGTTTTATAAAATGAAAATCCATCTATGTTTTGATATAATGTAATTGCTACAATAATTATGACTCATAACTTTCTACTGCCATAGACTCTTCAGTGGCAAAATAAAATATTCATGTTTAAATTATATCATATTGATTTTTTATTGCATTCACCAGTTTTCTCATGCCATGAAAAATATCTTAGAGGTATTAAAGTATGCTTAAATATGTTTTATTAATTTCATGACATTTCAGCAAATCTTAAAAATAATTCATATTTTATTTGCATATTTTTATGATCAATAATACATTAGAATATTTATGTTAATATTTCCAGAGTTATATTAGAAAGTCTAAACCAACTGTTGGTACAGATTTCATAATATTGGATAAAATAATTTTTCTTTCTTCTGATTTTTTACTTAAAGTTTTACACATGTAATATTAGGTCTAAAACACAAGAGTTTTCCTATACACTAGTGGAAGATTTCTATATCAGTGTTAAGTTGTCCAATTTAGTGTGAAAATAAACACTTTTGTTTTTCTTCAAACCAGTGTTTAAAGTACTTTATCTCATATTTTATTTCTTTAGTTGTACACCTTGATTTTGATGCACTGATTTGTCACCCTGAAAATTACAGAATAAATACTTTAACATAAAAAGAAATAAATATTCTTAGAACATAAGTCAACTGTAGTTTACTCAAGGAAATTTCAAATATCCTTCAACCCCACTGTAAACTAAATATTCCCCACTAATTTCCTCATGTTGTTTTTTTCTCTTTTTCTTAATTTACAAATGCTTCTATATATTTAATATTTAACAACCTTTTTATAAATGAATTGTGTGTGAGAAATAAAATCTTTGGGAAAATAATTTATTACAATTATTTTTTTCATACAGTTTTTTGACATCATTTCTACCTAAATGAAGAAAATATTATATGGAAATAATATTATTATATGGAAATATATTATTATATGGAAATATTATATGAAATATTATATTATTTTAAAAATTGTGAAGGCTAACATAAAACAAAGAATATCTTCATTTTTAACAATGTCTTGCTAAATGTATAATCTTACATTTTAATCACTTTGATTAAACATTGCCAGACTTAACACAGATATTGAGTCATAAAATAACTTGTGTATATATTGCATTACTATTTCCCTGTATCCAGTTAAAGAAAATGTGAAAATCCTGTTTGGTTCAATCAAGCTTCAGTAACATTAACACTTTCATTTTGTTAATGCTTTTCAATAAGCAGCAGAGTGATGTAATCAATACTTACCCAACATCTGTTTATAATAATTTGAGTAGAAACTAAACATAATTTTGCAGAAAAACAATATATAAATTATACTTATCTTACAAATAATGAAAAACAGATTTCAAGAAAAGAGAAAAATGAAAGAACAAAACTTGTCACTGAGGACATAGCGTCAATAAGTATATTAGACCATTAAGGTCTTACTGTGGTCTCAGCTTTATTCATTTACCAAGATGTTGTTCTTGTTGATCTCTTACCCCCTATTATTTATGCATCCTATTATGCTGTATGAAAGAATGTCAGTGGCATGCATGTCTTTGTTATTGTGATATCTTAGACAATGTGAATAAACAGGAAGAATTTCATATCAAATGTAATATCACTTTTTTCCCTTTTTATTCATTTATGTTAATTCTTCACTTTTTACAAGGCTTCCAACATCTCTTTTCTATTTTTCATCACTAAATTCATGTTACCTCAGATCTATTAGTTAAATAAGTGTCTTGATGCATTGTCCTGATTTCCTGAAATCCTCAAGGAGGCATAGTGATTAAGTCTCTATTAGGATTTTTTCCACATTATTAATATGGTACAACTGAATTACATATGTGAACACAAATGCTGAAGTTCATGCATTTATAAATTTTTACATTAGTAGATAAGCCATACAAGGAATTGATCACAATGAAAGACAATTCCAGAAGACAAAGAGAAAATGTCACATTCTACTTTAGATGAATCTGGAGGGAGACTTTACCCACATTTCCATATAATGTTAAAATTGCCTAATGGAATTTAATTGTCATCACTTCTGCTTCCCACATTCCTGGATCAAGGAAGCAGTTCCAGTGGAAATACAGTGGTTGATCTTGTTTAGTTTTAGTGAAAAGTTGACCTTTATGTATTGTGCAAGTCATGACTCAAGTTCAAAGAGAGAATTAAGCATTCTAGATACAGCTTGATTTGCACCTACATCTTGAAAAAAAATGGGAAACACAAAGCATTGCCATTCTTTTGAGACTCTGGTATGCCCTTTTTTATTTACCTTACAGGTCATAATTTTGTTCCTGGCATACTCATTCTACAGCATGACTTTGTCAATCTATTTTATTTTTACCATTTCAAAGGATTTCACAGGAGAACTGATTAGTTCTAAACAAGGGTGTCAAAACTTTGGTGTCTCTGTGCCACACTGGAAGAATAAGAGTTGTCTTGGGCCACACATTAAATAAATTGTGACATGTGATCACAAAAATCTCATAATGTTTAAAGTAAATTTATGATTTTGTGTTGGGCAGCATTCATAGCCATCCTGAGCCATATGTGGCTTGCAGGCCACAGATTGGACACTCCTGAATTGTAAAACATAGAAAAGTGACTTTTTCATAAACATTGATTTCTGATAGACTTGTGGTATGAAAGGCTATAAGATGAAAGAAGCAATGATTTAACTCAGCACAACTAATAACCATAGAACACTTATTTCATGTTAGTTGATACTAATGTTCAAAATAAGGGTGAAACAAATAATTTTCAGTAATTTTATAGTTTGAGAGTTGAGGTACAAGTTAAAAGAAGAAAACAAAGTATAAAGACAACTATATATACAATAAGCTAGAATAAAATGTTTCCATAAAATGTCAGTAATTTGAGATATAATAAACACTTTCATACAGTGTTAATTAATAGCACATGTCTCAAAATATAAAGGCTGAGAAACATTTTACAGGAGAGACAATTAACTTATAATTACTTGAAGCTTAAATATTTGTTGTTAAAATCTTAAAGCTTAAGATTTCCACAAATATTACCTCCTTGGACTCTAACACTACTTCTCTAGCTATTCTAGTAGATACAATTGTCCCTGTTTCAATTTTTTTTTTAAAATATGACTTAGATTGTTGTGTATGTGTGGTTGTGGCTGTGTGGGACATGATATCTCAGCTATAGAATATGACTTATAGCTGTATCTTCTAATCTGGAATTGAAACTGGACAAATCAGGTGATGGTTTGGTGGGAGGAAATTAATTTCTAGGTAAGGAATATTTTACCTAACCAAGTAGAGTCTAGATATTTTGGAAATGTTTCAGCAAATTCATGAAATTATCAAACTGTCATTAAAACATTTTGGAAACAGATCTTGAATGGGTGGAGAAAAGGATCAACCTGAGGATGTGAAGTATAATCAATGTAATTATAGAACCTCACTCCAATTTTGAAAGTTAAACTTCAGTATAGATGGGTTAGATATGGATTAATTGCAGCCTTTATAAGAAAGATCTAAGTCTTTTTTAAAATATATTTTATTGATTATGCTATTAAGTTGTCCCATTTTTCTCCTCTTTATCCCCACTCTGCTCTGAATCTCCCCATCCTCCAGCATTTCCCCCACCTTATTTCATGATCATGGGTTATACATATAAGTTCTTTGGCTTCATCATTCCCCATACTATTCTTAACCTCCCTTGTACTTACCATTTTGTACTTACCATTTTGTACTTACCATTTTGTACTTACCATTTACCCTTCTTATTCCCTGTACCTTCCTCCCCCTTCTCCTTCTTCCCCTCCTTGTTGTTGATAGTTATGAGTTTGTTGTCATTTTGTTATTCAGAGTTTTTGATCTTCCTCTATTCTTAAATAAGTCCCTTTAACATTTCATATAATTAGAGCTTGGTGATGATGAACTGTTTTGAAGTTACCTTATCTGGGAAGCACTTTATCTGCTCTTCCATTCTAAATGATAGCTTTGCTGGATAGAGTAATCTTGGATGTAGGTCCTTGCCTTTCATGACTTCAAGTACTTCTTTCAGCCCCTTCTTGCCTGCAAGGTCTCTTTTGAGAAATCAGCTGACAGACTTACAGGAACTCCTTTGTAGTTAGCTCTCTCCTTTTCTCTTGACACATTTAGGATTTTCTACTTATCTTTAATCTTGGGTAACTTAATTACGATGTGCCTTCCTGTGTGCTTCCTTGTGTCCAATTTCTTTAGGACCATCTGGGCTTTCTGGACTTCCTGGAAGTCTATTTCCTTTGCCAGATTGGGGAAGTTTTCCTTCATTATTTGCTAAAATAAGTTTTCAATTTCTTGCTCTTCCACTTCTCCTTCTGGAAGCCCTATGATTCGGATGTTGGAGCACTTAAAGTTGTCCCAGATGTTCCTAAGCTGCTTCTCATATTTTTGAATTCTTGTTACTTCATTCTGTTTTGGTTGGATATTTATTTCTTCATTTTTTTCCAAATTGTTTATTTGAGTCCTGGTTTCTTTCCCTTCACTGTTGGTTCCCTGTATATTTGCTTTATTTGCTTTTGGGTAGCCATCGTTTCTTCCTTCATTTTTTGACTGAGCACAATCAATTCTGTGAGCATCCTGATTACCAGTGTTTTGAACTCTGCATCAGATCAGTTGTCTGTCTCCTCATCACTTAGCTTTTTTTCTGGAGTTTTGACCTGTTCTTTCATTTGGTCCATATTTTTTGTCTCCAGGCATTTGTTAAGTTGTGACAGGGCAGAACCTTACATACATATTTGCCAGGGTGGGGCAAACTTCTTGGCTGCATTGTGGTGCTCTGTAGGGGAGAGTGTCAGGGAGAGAACAATGGCAGTTTCTTGCTCCACTCTAGCCCAACTTTCTAAAACACTCTCCTGTGAGAACTGGAGTTTTCCTTGCCTTCACAACCCCCACATTATTTTATGCTAGAGGTTTTGAGTCTTTAGTTTCCCAGCAAGCCATCCCCTCCTCAACCATGGTCTGCTGCCTGGCCGTGGGTCCTGTCCGCCTGCCTGGCTGCCCATCTCTGTGCCCCCTACTGGTCTGAATGAATGTTTCTTTAAAACCTTGGTTGTCAAGTTCCATGGAGTTTGCTATTCTGGCAGTTCTGGATGTTTATTGTTTTTAAATTGGTTGTTTTCCTTATTTTGATTATGTAAGGAAGCAAAGCATTTCTACCTGTGCCTTCATCTTGGCCAGAACCCCCTAAGACTTAATTGACTGAAAGCATGATATGAGTTGAGAGAGGGTGTTGGAGGCCAAAAATTCAAATATAGGTGAAGTCCATTTTGTGAGAAATGGGAAATCAACTGAACACACATCACGTACAACTAGTGTTCACTCTTTGAGAGGGATGTTAACAAACTTAAACACATCGAGAGGAGAAGGATAAAGATGCATTAGGAGACCAAGTTCTGTGAGGGTTATTTAAAACAACTGAGGAAGGCTTCTTGAAAAAGACATAAATTAGTTGAGACTGAATTGGGGAAGGGTTGACAGGTGTGGAATAAGCTATAAAAACTTTGGGGAAGTTATGTGAAAATACATTTAGTATTTTCTGTGGTTCTTGAAAGCAGAACATGAATCTCCAGATGTAGATGACAATGACCACTTTTCTAAGAATCATGCTATTTATCTAGCAGTTGAAATCACTGCTGAAGCTATGCAGTCATATAATATGAAAAATAGAGACACTTTTTGAAGATACAAGATATAAGGAACGTTGTACATAAGATAATGGCACTTCAGCCCCCTTCAAAGTAAGCACCTCAGGACCTCACATATTTTCAGTCACCATCAGCTGCCCCGATGTATTTTCCTGAATCTCATTGACTGTCTGGAATCTCTTCCTTTTTAAAGGTGACTTTAGTTTGAGGAAAAAAACAAAAAAGCAAAATAGAAGTCACAGGGCACCAAATTTGGGCTGTAGTAGGGCTGAGACACCTGAGAGTTTTGATGCTTTGCCAAAAAATTCTGTACAAGATGTGATGCATGAGCACATGTGTTGTTCTGCTGAAGCTGTCAATCATTACTTGGCCATACCTGCAGCTTTCTGAATCATCCAAAATAGTTTTCACAGAGGAATGTTTAAGCTTAACATATCCAAAATTTGATGCATATTCATTGCTCTACTCACTCAGTAATATTGAATATGATATACACAGAGCACACATGCTCACTCAATAGTGTCTACTGTCCCCTCAATGACTAGTACAGTGAAGTCATCATTGTTCACACATGTACATTCCAGTCCACTTTCATGGGCTTCCAGGTTACATTGATGTCATACAAACCAATCTCATTATGTTAACAATGGCTGTAACTTTTTCTGGACATACTATAATTTATATGCATATATATTTATGTACATATTATATGCATGCATATACATATCATATATATACACATTTTATGTATAGCACAATAACGCTTTATTGTGCTATACATAGGACAATAAAGGTACATTTTAAGGTAATCTGGATTACCTTGAAAGTCCATTCTGACCAAGATTCTATTATTTCATTAATTATATATGTTGCATCCCTGTACAATAATATACATATGGTGCTACAGATTGATTGGCACCTACATAAGAAATTAAGGCTTTGTTTGTTATTCTAAATTATATAAAATAGTATAAATACATTTTAGGTATTTAAAATTATGATATAGTGAAACATAGACATATATAGAATAAAAACATATCTAGCTTCACCTTATGCAGTTTCACAAAACAGGTATATGAAGGTGTTTGGAGGGGAAGAAGTTGCCTTGAAAAACAATAAAAGCAACAAGACTTAATGTTAACTTTGGAAGCAGGATAAGTTTAGTATAACATTTTAGTTATATATTCACAATAGGTATTTGTTCAATGTATAAATGTCTGAATGATTAACCAAGCAAGCAGCATATTTTTAATACTTCAGTGGGATTTCTAAATGGACAGGTCAGAGTCGTATAAGAAAAGCTCTAATAGTACTGGAAACATGGCCCTAGGTTTCAATTTCTTCTTGACATGGTCCCAGAACCATTTATTGAAATTACTTTACTTGGCTTCAGTGCCACTGTGAAATGTCACCAAACCCGTGGAGAGAGAGCTGGGATTTTTGATCTTGAGCTTAATCAAGCTTGCTATGGGAGGCAGCTGGTCTATAATAGAGAAGAAAAGTCTGGCTGTTTTGGGTGTGGGCATTGCTTTTATAATCACAGCAATGTGCTGGCTTGGCATATCATCAAATATTCTTTTTGAACCTGTCTGATCACTTCCAGAGAGGGGAGGTTCTATTTTGTTATGGTTCATTGGCTATCATTTAGGAAAATGCATGCATTTTGATGGAATGGCTTCTGGTGCTGGGTGTTTTTAGTCATGTCTAGAAGGGGCTGCTAAATAGAGCCATGCCAAAAGATAGTGGTAATACTCTATCTAGTAAGGTAAGAAAAAGAAATGGACATTTTTGGAACAGAACTTACATTTGAAATGACTTAAGTTAGGAATCACACATAAAGGCAGGTTAAGTCTTGAGAGAGATCAAAAGCATCACTTCTACTTGTTTAAATCCCTCAGTTATTCCAGGGATCAGTCATGCTCACTGGTCAAAATTCTCTTTTAGTTTTGACAGTATTTTATTCATCACTCCACTTTTAAACCTACAAATTGGATGTGGTAATATATAACGTTGCTTTTAAAAGCACTTGACATAAAATGTCTTACTATATAAAAATTCCTATCTTACATCTTTGGACTAAAAGATAAATATATCCAATTGCATAACATCCAACATTCAACTACTAAGGAAACTAGTGTAAAATTTATCCCCCCTCCCAAGGTAAAAAGAACACCAATGCAAAATCATCAAATATTTCTTGATACCCAAAATATTGAAATATGGTGAAGAGCTGTTGAGGAAAATTCCCCAGGCTGGAGATTTTCCCGAATCTGTTAATCTTTTTAATCCCTCATTTCAAGTGTTCATTGAATTTAGGGATGTTTTACCGTTATCATTAGAGTAGAATGTAAATTAACATTTTTCTTCTCTTAATTTGTGTCAGTTAAGTTCAACTTTAGTTACATGTAAAGAAATGCAGTAAAGAATGATTTGCATGAGTAGAAAGCTTTTTTCCTCGTGTGAAAAGAAACAAAAATATAAGTAGTAGGGGGCTTGTGCAACAGCTTGATGAAGTTTTCAAGAAGTCAAGTTCCTTCTAATTTCTTAGCTTGGAGCTTTTCACTCTCACATTAGCGAAATGACTGTTCCACCTTCGATATCATATTTTCATTCCAGACAGGAGAAAAATGAAGGGAAGCATAGAGTAAAATGCAAAATCTCAAAAATTGTATGCAACTAGACTCATTTATCTGTTAACCTATTATTGTTCTTACATTGTGACAAACCCTTTCTGCAAGGGATTCGGGGCAGATGAGTATTTTAAACTGGGCACAATATAACTTCATAAAAAATTAGGGATCTGTTAGTAAGTAAGAAGAAATTCATGGATAGATACAGGAAACTAGAAGTACCTTCCACAGTTATTTAACTTTAAAGTGGAAATACATTCCTAATTGCATTAAGAAATATATCCCTAATTGTAAATAAGAGTATTTAGAAAACCAGAAATGTGAAAGAAAAACAATTTATTAAAAGTTAACCATTAGCTACTTCCTGAAAAAAAGGCTGGTAATAATAATTAAATGTTTTTTCTCCCTTTCTCTTCTACTTGCTCTCTTCTTCTCTGTATATGTTTTTAAGCATAACATTAAAGAGATTATGCCAGTTTGATTTTAAAACTCAACTATTATAAATATTTTTGATACTAATAGCTAGTATTTTATGTTTGAGTATATTTTATTAATTATGCTATCACAGTTGTCCCATTTTTCTCCCCTTTATCCCCCCTGCACCCCACTCGCTCCAGCATCCCTCTCTTAATTTATGTCCATATAAGGTCTACAGTTTCTCCATTTCCTATACTATTCTTAACCTCCACTCTCTATTTTGTATCTACAATTTATGCTTCTTTTCCCTGTACCTTTCCTCTCACCCTCCCCTCCTCCACTTCACTGATAACCCTCCATATAATCTATATTTGTGTGATTCTGTTCCTCTTCCAGTTGTTTGCTTAGTTTGTCTTATTTTTTTTTTCAGGTTCAGTTGTTGATAGTTGTGAGTTTGTTGTCATTTTACTATTCATAGATTTGATCTTCTTCTTTTTCTTAGATAATTCCCTCTAACATTTCATATCATAAAGGCTTGCTGATGATAAACTCCTTCAACTTTACCTTGTCTGGGAAGCACTTTATCTGCCCTTTCATTCTAAATGATAAATTTGCTGGATAGAGTAATCTGGGATGTAGGTCCTTGCCTTTCATGACTTCAAGTACTTCTTTCCAGTCCCTTTTTGCCTGCAAGGTTTCTTTTGAGAAATCAGCTGATAGTCTAATGGTAACTCCTTTGTAGATAACTCTCCTTTGCTCTTGCTGCATTTAAGATTTTCTCATCTTTGATCTTGGGTAATTTAATTGCAGTGTATCTTGGTTTGCTCCCCTGTGGATCCAACTTCTTTGGTACTCTCTGAGCTTCCTGGACTTGCATGTCTAATTCTGTCACCAGATTGGGGAAGTTTTCCTTCATTATTTGCTCAAATAAGTTTTCAATTTCTTGCTCTTCCACTTCTCCTTCTGGAAGCCCTATGATTTGGATGTTGGAGCACTTAAGTTGTCCCAGATGTTCCTAAGCTGCTTCTCATATTTTTGAATTCTTGTTACTTCATTCTGTTCCAGTTGGATATTTATTTCTTCATTTTTTTCCAAATCATTGATTTGAGTCCTGGTTTATTTCCCTTCACTGTTGGTTCCCTGTATATTTGCTTTATTTGCCTTTGGGTAGCCATCATTTCTTCCTTCATTTTTTGACTGAGCTCAATCAATTCTGTGGGCATCCTGATTACCAGTGTTTTGAACTCTGCATCTGATAGGTTGGCTATCTCCTCATTGCTTAGTCCTTTTTCTGGAGTTTTGAGCTGTCCTTTCATTTGTGTCGTATTTCTTTGTCTCCATGCACTTGTTACATTGTAAGGGGTGGAGACTTGGGTATTTGCCAGGGCAGGGCAACCCTATTAGATTCATTGTGGCACTGTATGTGGGGGAGGGTTCAGAGAGGGAACAATGCTGCTTGCTTGGCTCTTGTCCCACTTTCAGTCATTTTCCCAGTAGCCACAAGCAAATTTATCCCTTGCAGGTGGTATCCTGCTGATGATTCCCTGGGTGGGCATTCTAGGACCCTGTGGCCCTTTCCAATGGACTCTTCCATGAAACTGGCAGTTTTTTCTGCCACCACAACATGCACAGTGTTTTACAGCCAGAGGTTTTGAAGCTTTCTTTCCCTGCATTGGAGCCCTGGCTTGAGTGGCCTGTCTTGCTTCCTAGTTGTACCTCCCAGCTTCTCTGCATGCAAATTTGGAGCAACCAGTTCTACCAGCTGCCACCTTGTTGAAAGTCCTGTCTGCCTTGGCTGCTCACCTCCTACCAGCCTGGATTAATGTTTCATCTTTAACTCCTTGGTTGTGGGGCTTCTATACAGTTCATTTTTCTGGCAGTTCTGGATTTTGTTTTTAAATTGGTTGTTGTTCTTCTTTTGATTGTGTGAGAAAGTGAAGTGTATCTACCTAAGCCTCCATCTTGGCAAGAAGCTTCAATTTTATTTTTAATAGCTAGTATTTTACAGTGGAATCTTTAAAAGCTACCACTTTCTATCATATGTATATAGTTATATGCTTAAGAAAGTTCATAACAGAGATTGTCTCCATTTCTACCATTGATACTTTTAAAATAATATATATGTGTGTACATACATATATACTTCATGCTTATCTCAGATTATTTCTATAAGATACATATTGAAAGATAAAATAAATCAGGTTATGTGTACATTTCCTGATTTATATGGGCTTTTAAAAATATTTATTTATTTATTTATTTTTAGACAGATGGGAAGGGGTGGAGAAAGGAAAAGAAACATCAATGTGTGGGTGCCTCTTGCGTGGCCCCTAGTGGGAACCTGGCCCACAACTCAGGCACGTGCCCTGACTGGGAATTGAACCAGTGATCCTTTAGTTCACAGGCCAGTGCTCAATCTACTGGGCCATACCACTGAGGGCTATAAGGGTTTTAATATATAATGAAAATAACATTATAAAAGTCTACACTAGCTTATACTATTTCCTCACTATCTTTTTAACTCTCTTCAAAATCTTTGCCATTTTATAGGCAGAAGAAATAATCCCTTAATAATATTTTAATTATAATGTATTTATATATAGGAAAAAGTTATAATTTTTGTCTGCATGAGGCAACTGACTCCCTTATTTTTAAAAAATGACTTCTTCATGTTCTTTGCCTATTATTCTACTTTCTACCCATTTCCAAAAATTCACCCACTTCTTCTTATTTTCATAGGCCACTTTTCATGCCCCAAACTCTCTGCTTAGGTTATCAAAACATTCTTGCAATACTATCGTCACCTGAACCCAATGTGCCTTTTATTTCTGAGGGAAATGACTGGCAAAATTAGGGATGAAACAGACTCCTGTATTGAAAACACCATCTTCCTCCAAAATCACCTTTATACTTAAACTTCAATTTTATCTCTAATTATAGAATCACAGTAACTTTCAAATATGACTTTGAATAGTTCAGGATGTAATTTGAGGTCATATATGTCTTCTTAAATCCTCAATAGAATACATTGTTAAGGCACATTTTATAGCTCAAAGATACCTATGCATAGAATCACAAAATCTTGCTTTAGTCTTAGTTTTATTAGATTTGTGAGAGGTTTGAGAAAGTATCCAATAAGTCATGTTCTTCTCTCTTCCAAAGATTGTAGCTAATTGAAAGATCGACATAAGAGATCAGAAATTTTCGTTAAAATCCATGAGCTATTTCTAATAAAAGTTATATTGAAGAATACAGTTTTGGCTTTGTGGACACACTGGCACCCTAATATGTGTCTCTTTAACTACTCGAATATTCCCATTTCCTTTCTGACAGTCCTGGATGACAGCAAACCACTGAACTGATAACACTTTAAAAAACAAACTTGACTGTACCTTTGTATAGATCTGCTGGAAAGCCCAGCATAGCCTAAGTCTGTATGTCTAGTTTCATCTCCTGTAACTCACCTACGAGTGGTGGGAGGGAGGCCAACCTTTATCTAAATTTTAGTCCCTGTGCTTGAATATGGACACAGAAGTTCAAGAAACCAGTGTTCTCCTTAATGCCTATGATGATCTCACTTGTCACCTTGGCCAAGGATTTTACTACATTTAGATTTAGATTCCTCAGGTTAAACAGAAAATAATACTACTTACCATCACTATAATTATAAGAATTTATTAAGGCAATATACAAAGTAGTAAAACCCACTTTTGGGTTTTCTGAACTGTGGGTTTGATCCAACATGCCAATTCTTTTTTTAAGTGATTAATACTGAATAAATTAAGGATCAGTATCAATACAAACAGCATTTGGGTACTTTTTCCTATATATACAATAAAAATAAGTATGGTTATTTACAGAGCATTAATATCAATTTTAAGATAAATTTTGATATTTAGACAAATCATTTGATATACTTAGTGTTTTGCATCTTTTTTGTAGTTTAACAAATTTCTCAATGTGTTTTCAAGTGAGTAAACTTTTTAGAGATAACATTTTTATTTGTTTGTTTTCAAGAAAACCATTTAATTTTGACATTTCCCATAGTCTTGTTTGACATGGAAACATCAACCTCTTATTCTCTATTTTTGCAGATAGAAGGTAGATATTTTTAATGTCATTTCTAAGTCATCAGTATGAGTGTGGGGGTATTCCTTGACTAATCAAAGGCTTTCATACTCTTGCCAAAATTATATAAAACTGTTATTATTGCTCCTTTGTTTTGAGACTTTTTTTTACTATCTTTAATTTAGAGGATTTTGAATTATTTCCTTTTAAATTTTATGAGATTTCTTAGAGGAAAGTGTAAGTGGCAAATTAAGGGGTTTTTCACTGTATGTTTTCAGAACCTGTGTGCTCTAAGGCCTGACACCTGCCCACATGTTCAAGAGAGATGCCCAGAACTCCTAGTGAAAATTGCATGCATCAACTTCACTGACAACCTAAAGACCATGTAGAGCAGAGGTGTGTTCAACAGAAGACTAGGGCATACAAGTATTTAACATGTTCTTGTGCAGTCATATAGTAAGTTGAAATATAGTTTAGAGAACTAAGTTTAGAGAGCTAAGATCAGGAAGAGAAAATATAAAGGGGCTTTACATGTGCAACCAAGCAGATGAAAGACTGCATAAAATGTAAGTTTCCCTCATGACTGAGAGCCAAGGCCTGGAAGAGGCTGCCTCAAGTCAGAGATACAACTATTAAAAGTTCTTAAAACATGAAAATGCTTATCATGATGGTAAAAAAAAAAGTTACTTTAATACAATTTTGAAATGTCTTTGTATTATCAGCCAAAAACACTTAATGCAGCTTTTAGAAATGACTTACCAAATACTATTTATCCAGGGTGATGATATGCTACAGCTAAGGCTCTTAGAATGCAGAGTTAATATTGAAATGAAAAAATCAGTATCTTAATTCATCAGCATTGTGAACAGATTTGGTAAAATCACTTTCTTACTCTATTTTCTTTGACACAGCAAACAGTGTATTATGCTATGGTAACAGAAATAATAACTTATTTCATTCATTTTACCTTTTTGTGTAATCACAAGGGAGGCAGACTGGTGAATAATTTGAACAAGTTGCAATAGTTTTTATTTATTATTAAAATGTATTATATTTTCTTCCTAAATGGAAATGGGATTTAAATTTGATATGCTTCTTATCTTAAATTTGTAATGGTCATTCCAAGTTTACTTTTGTTACATTACCCCAATCTTTACTTTCTTATCCATAAAAGCCTGCTCTAGACCATGACTAACTAATATATTTAGATTAATGAAATGCCTTTCTCCTAGCACTTGACTCTCTGGCTTCAAGCCTTCTTGACACTCAGCTAATCCTGCTCTTATGTATGTATGATCCTATCCAGAAGGGATAAATGATCATATGACTGTTTTATTTGTTACTACTTAAAATTACTTAAATCCAAGTATATCTCTACTTTTATTTCTGGCACAGATATCTCATTTTTAATATAAATTTTATTTATTCATTACTGATTATTTATTTGTGATCTCATATGATATGATCCCCACATAGAGAATTGTTCTTCATCCCCTGCCCTTTGTTTTGTGTTCTTCCAGGCCAGGACACTGACCCTTACAGAATGATTTCCTCATTGAGGAGACTTTAATGAGTGAATGCAGCATCATTCCCAACCATTTTGCTGCACTGGTCTCTTCTCTCAGATTCTACCTATAGATTTTCACATTCCCTATGCCGTTGCAGTTATACAGTTTGTGAAATCTACATGGTCATCTTATTTCCTCTTGAGTTCCTTAACCCCATGTCTAACTTCTCACTTCACTAAGATCCTTGAAGATATGAACCTACAAAATGAACATCATAGTGTTCACTGACACCATCTACTCAGCAATCAAAACAGAACTATTTACTCATTATCATTTTTAAGTACTTCAAGATTTTAGTAAAGTGTTTCCCGTGAAGTCCCATGAAGATTGTTTAAAACCGCTTTTAGTAATTCTTTAAAGATCGTAGCTAAGCACACAAAATCTGGGGCTAGAGACATTGAAGTTTTATAACAAGCTTTGGTATTAGCTTTACAATCTTGAGAAATGTCTTATCTGTAAGATGCTACATATAAAGTTCATATCTCACATTGTTTTTTGAAAATTAATTACAATAATGAACATAAACTGCACAGCACTGCCTGGCACATGGTAAAATCTCCATAGTTAGTTTTTAAGAGTCATTTCTCCTACAATTACCATTGTTTCTGGTAATTTACAGAAGCAGGAATATGGTACACCCAGCTTTAAAAATAAATTACTAATGGAAACATTGAAGAGTTCTTGTGATGATGAAGTGATTGCTTGAGTTGTGAATTTTGCAAGTATAAACTGGTAAGTGCTGTCTAAATGTTAGATATAATTTAACATGAAGTATAATTATCACTGACCTTATAGGAAAACAAACAAGTATACGTAGTTTATACATAAGTTTTGCTCAATTACATTTCATGTTTAAGCATAGGAGTAGAAATTGCCAGTAATAATAAAAGTGAAAAAAAGGAAAATATGTATACTGATAAAATGCTAGAGACCTCATGGATTTGGAAAAACCTTCAATATCTTCTTTCTTTTTAAAGTACATAAAATCTGGGGCCAAAGAAGTTGAGATTTTATTCCCAGTCTGGCATCAGGTTCATAATTTGCCTTCATTCTATGATATAAAATAAAATTTTAACTACAATACTTCAATGACATTATCCTTGTCTAACTTGCTTTATAATCCTATCAGTCGTTACAAAATCGCTTATCATTTTGAAGCTAGTGTGAAATACGTTTAGAAGTTGTTTCTGTTCTGCTTTTTCTAGTTACACAAATAATCTATGTAGTGTCTTTGTTATATTATGATAAATATAACAATAATGAAAATTAACCAGATTCCCTCAACATTATCAACTTTCATTTTTTAAATCTGCGACTGTTCTCTTTGGTTTGGCAGCAAAGTTGTAAAAAGAGACATAAGTTCATGTTGTCAATAGCTTCTCTTTATAAATAAAAATAACATAGAATTATTTATGTAGCAATTTAAATATTGAAAATACATATTGACTAAGTTTTGTTTTTATTAAATTTATTGGGGTGACATTGGTTAATAAGATTATATAGGTTTCAAGTGTACAGTTCTGTGATAGATCATCTGTATATTGTATTGTATGTTCATCACCAATTCAAGTTTTTTTGTCACCATACATGATGCAGACATTGGCCAGCAGTGTCCGTGTCATTATGGATGAAATAAAACATACACACAGACTACCAAGTCTGGTGGAGGAAAAAGGACGACAACATGGCTTTTCTCTCAAGAAGAGCAAAAGCTGCGGCCTCTGCCATGACAGGCCTTTATTCTAAATATCTTCTTACATTCCAAGATGGTTCTCACTCACTATCCCAGATTACAACAAAGGAGCCAATGCCCCTCATTACATCACAGAAGAAGGATATTAGCAAATGAAAAGGCAAAAGTGGTTGAGCCAGTTACACTGCTCCCTGTAAGGCTCAGCATGGATTTTAGGAAGTTACAGTAAGCATTTGCAGGGTGAGGGAGTTTTAGCAAAGAGCAAGCTTCAAAAGAGCCTAGGTATATTGCAAATATGATTACCCATGAGAGAAACTATCTGTGGGCATGGGTCCTGTGCATCTCTGAGTGGGAGCTGGGCCCACACCATGCAGAAAGGTCTGCCACACATACAAAAGGAGATTAATGCTTTAAATGAGTATTTTATGGTCTTTGATTTAAGAATGTACAATATTTTTTTAACAAGGGAAAGATACTTTATTTTTGTAATCTTTAAAAAAATTTTAATCCTCAACTGAGGATATGTTTATTTATTTTTTAAATATTCTTATTGATTATGCTATTACAGTTTTCCCAATTTTCCCCCTCTATAATCCCTCTGCCCTGCCCCCCCCCAATGCTCCAGCATCCTCCCCTTTAGTTCATGCTCATGGATTGTACATATAAGTTCTTTGAGTCCTCTGTTTCCTATACCATTTTTATCTCTCCCCATCTACTTTATGCTTACTAACCATGCTTCTTCTTCCCTGTACCCCCCCATTTCTCCCTTCCCCCTCCCCAATGAAATCCCTCCTTGTGATATTTATTTCTCTGCTTCTGTTCCTGTTCTGGATGTTTGCTTAGTTTTTGTTTCTGTTGTTTTTCTTTTCTTTTAGGTTCATTTGTTGACAGTTGTGAGTTTGTTGTCATTTTACTGTTCATATTTTTTATCTTCTTTTTCTTAAATAAGTCCCTCTGACATTGCATATAATAATGGCTTGGTGATGATGAACTCCTTGAACTTGATCTTATCTGGGAAGCACTTTATCTGCCCTTCCATTCTAAATGAAAGCTTTGCTGGATAGAGTAATCTTGGATGTAGGTCCTTGCCTTTCATGACTTCAAACATTTCTTTCCAGCCCCTTCTTTCCTGTAAGGTTTCTTTTGAGAAATCAGCTGATAGTCTAATGAGAACTCCTTTGTAGGTAAGTCTTTCCTATCTTCTTGCTTCTTTTAGGATTCTCTCCTTATCTTCAATCTTGGGTAACTGAATGATGATGTGTCTTGGTGTGTTCCTCTTTGGGTCCAACTTCTTTGGGATTCTCTGGACTTCCTAGACTTCTAGAAATCTGTTTTCTTTGCCAGATTAGGGAAGTTTTCCTTATTTATTTGTTCAAATAAGTTTTTAATTTCTTGGTCTTCCTCTTCTCTTTCTGGCACCCCTATAATTAGGATGTGGGAGCATTTCAGGTTGTCCCAGATTTTTGTAAGAGTCTTTTCACTGTTTTGAATTCTTGCTTCTTCATTTTGTTCTGGATTGATGTTTATTTTTTCTTTTAGTTCCAAATTGTTGTTTGGAGTCCTGGTTTCCTCCCTGTCATTGTTGGTTCCCTGAACATTCTGCTTTATTTCACTTTGGGTATCCTTCATTTGTTTTTTCATTTTTCAAGTAAATTCAATCAGATCTTTGAGCATTTTGATTACCAGGGCTTTAAATTCTGCATCATATAGGTTGGTGACCTCTACCTCACTTAGCTCTCTTTCTGACTGAGGCTTTGCTCTGTTCTTTCATTTGGACCCTATTTCTTTGTCTTGGTGCAGCTGATAGGTTGTAAGGGGGTGGGGCCTTAGGTATTCACCCAGGCAGGGCAACCCTTTTTTGAGCTGACTGTGGGGGAGGGGTGATAGAGGGAACAGTGCAGCTCACCTCCTCATCTCTACCGCACTTTTCAATAGACTCTCCTCTGAGACTCTCAGCTTCTTCTACCTCTGTAACCACCATAGCCCAGAGTACCTCTGAGTCCCCTTAAGTCAGCCCCCTCCCATGCAGCCACGGAGCTGGGCAGCCAGTCCCACCCCCAAGGTCCATAGCACCGTAGTTTTTCTGAGTCTGCAGCCTTACTGCTCTGGTTGTTCTGACTGATTTTTTCTTTAATTCCTTTGTCATCAGAGTTCCATGCAGTTTGATTTTCTGGTGCTTTTGGTTGTTTATTGATTTCAAATTGGTTGTTATCCTTTCGGTTGTTAGAGGAAGTGAAGGGTCTCTACCTATGCCTCCATCTTGCCTGGAACTCCAAGAATGTACAATATTGAAGGGGTTGAAAATGGTTTGCTAGAAGGAATGATATGCTCTTTGGGGTGATTTTGTGATGTCCCCCCAGTTTTTCATATATACTCCAAGGGAAATTTGGTTTGGATCATACTGAGTGACCAGTGATGTCACCCCAGACTTACTTTCATATACAATATGTGGCCATTGGCAGTGATTTCCATATATTGGTGATTAATATCTATTTTACTAAGTTTGAAAAGAAATTCTGTGCGTATACTCAAAATTGTATGGAGATCATGGAAATTAATATTTCCTAAATATCAGAATTATCATAATTTAAATGTTTAAAAAAGTCTAAATCATTAGTTCTGGATTTAGGCCCAGAATTGACACTTTTAAGGATAACTTTTTAGTTATCCTTGATAATCACAATAATTAATACTAATGATAACTAATGCTTACTGAGAACATCTTTAATCAGAACTCCTGTATATGACATATGTGCTCAATGCTGTTTAAGCTTCAGAGTTTGACAAACAGGTAGACTTTTATTTTTCCTATTCAATGGATGAGCAAACTAAAGCACAGAGAGATTATATAAGTAGTTTATAAAGAGCTTGATATGAAATCAGTTTGAACAAAATATCATATTGTCAGTGTTCCAAGAGCCTTAAATTGCACTACCAGTTTTATTGTTTACTTGAGTTACTTATGCTTTCTTGAGTATATTAGTCCCCCTTTATCTGTGAGAGATATGTTCCAATACCCCAAGTAGATGCTTGCACCCACAGATATTACTGAACCCTATACACACTGTTTTTCTGTATATATATACACCTATGCTAAAGTGTGATTTACAAAGTAAGCATGGCAAGAGATTAACAAAAATAACTGATACTGGAACAATAGTCTGTAACAAAAGTTATGTGAATCCAATCTCTTTCTCTCTCTCTAAAAACATTTTATTATACAGATGGGAAATGATAAAATGTCAAATTTATTACTGAATCCATGTAACCATCTCTTACTTGCAGTATATGAATTGATGTCACTTGTCTCAGGGGAGCCCTTATCTTTCTGTAGACTCAGTATTTTCTGGTGCAATGCAGTGCCTTCAACTGGAACTTGTTTTCCTTTCATGTCTTCTACTCACAAATTTAATGCTTTTGCATTTTAACTAGGCACTTAACTTTTGGTGTACAAGTTTGAGGTACACAAGCAAAATTAACATACTTTTTTTCCTTCTTTACAATTTCATGGATGGAGGATTCATTCTTACAGTAGATTTTAGCAATGTTAACATATATTGTTTTCTATCTATATCAAACCCAGAACTTTTATCTCTTTACTTAAAGAAAGCACTTCACAACTTCTCCTTGGTACGTACACATTGCCATTATCACAGTTATGCACTTTGGAGTCATTATAGGGCAAAGTAAAGGTTACTTGAACACAAGCACTGAGATACCTCAACAGTTGATCTGATAACCAAGGTTACTAAGTAACTAATGGATGCTGAGCATATACAGCATGGAGATGCTGGGGAAAGGGATGATTTGTACCCTAGATGGGATAGAGTAGGATAGCAAGCAATTTAAACCTTGCAAGTTGTATATGTCTGATATTTTTCATTTAATAGTTTCAGACTAGAGTTGACTGTAGGTAACTAAAACTATGGGAAGCAGAACATAGATAAGGGGGATAGTACTGTGTCTTTTTGAATGAAAACAGTTTTGGAAGGGTTGATGCATTCAGCCATTCAGTTACCACTCATTAGTTAATCCATAAAAGAAAGTCCCTTGAGAACCAGAACTCTGGGTGCTCAAAAGACCAGGGAGGATTCAAGGAAAGGAAATGCATTGGAATGAGCATATTGACTCCAACACTATATTTAGTGATTTCATACATGTGGTATATTTACAATTTTTCTAGATTATGTCAAACAGAAAAATGGAAAACTCAAATTACAACAAATTTAAAAATCATCTACAACAGAGTAACATGTGCAAACAGCTCTTACACTTCTGAATGACACATAGAGAGGTATCATGTGCAAAGCAGCACACAGGACCAAGGATGTCTGGAAACTTTAATATACTATTAGGAACTACAGCCATGATTAAAAATGTTATAGTTTCCCCATGTCTATATAGGTTATACAACTAGCCTTGAACTTTTAATAGTTTTGGCTGGGAGTTTACTAATAATGTTTTCAAGACAAAATAATAAGTGGAAAGGGAAGCACATATGGGGATAGGTCCAAACATTTTTTTCAATGGAGTATGTGTGCCTGTGTTTACACCTTAGTGGAATATACATGAATGTATAGAATTTTTTTATGTTTTAAATTTAAATCTTTTATTCTAGCTTTTGAGCTTGTTCTTTGAAGGACTAGTGGCTTTCAAAACTTTATAAAATTCAGTTGCTCACAGGTTATTTTTTGGGGTAATAATTCTTGTGGACATATGGAAAATTATTTTTTGAGTCATATAAGTCAATATCTGATAAAATGGGTTTAGCAGAAACTTTCCAAATATTCACTTTTTGGCTCATGTTAAACCAGGAGTGTTTAAAGCCCAAAAGGAGAGTTTTTTGAGAAAGTTATGAATGAATGGATACTACTTTATTATGGAAATACAATTGTAACCAAGCACTATAATATGTCTAGACATACAGGTCTTGGTTGCCAAAAATGAAGTGTTCTAGCTTTAAAAGAAATCCTCATGAAAAGTACGCAAGATGTTACACGGTGAGAAGTCTACCAAAGACCCATATGTGCTCCTGGCACCACTTGGAACTTGTTCCCCTTTGAGGAAAAGATTCTTACGGATAGGCAGGAAACTGTGAAATACTATTCATGCGACATGAACAGAGATTTGGGAGAAAAGAGTAATGTGGAAAGAAAAACTGTTTTAAAGGGTTTAAAGGTTATTTTAGTTTTCTGTTTTTATTATTTTATTTAAAATTATTTGACAAAACTATTGCAGTGTGATGATTTCAGGAAAACTAAGTCAATGGTAAATTTAGCAGCTCATATTCTTCACCTGACACATTTTTTTTTGAAAGATTACATTGCTATTATTTAGATTCTCAGTTTTCTGGTAAAATCCAAAGTGAAATGCTCCTACAAGATCACAAATACAAGAATCATAAATAAATGTCTTATTAGAAAATAAATGGCCTAATTTTAAAAACAGTGTCTCTAATGAATAAAAATAAAAACACAAATTAATATACAACTTAAAACATGCTCTCATGCCAGTAATTAAATTCTGGTTAATTTTGTAAACATTTACAAAGCTATATTTCAGAGAGCTGGATTTCCTGGCAGTCACCTCTTTGAGGCTGAATTTTTTCTTGAGAGAGACAGAGATCCAGTAATCTAATTTATCCCAAGCACTTATTCTTACAAATGACTTTATAAGGCTTGAAAGAAGAATTATTCTCTAGCATTTTTAGAACCACTTCCAGGAGTGTCTCTCCAGAGTCAAATAGAACTGTCTTCATCATTTTTACATATAGACTTCCTCAAACACTCGAACGTATGATAATCACCTAATTATAAATTCACTGTTAATATAGCCTTAGAGCTGAGAACATTTCACTCCAGTAGTTAATTTAGTCTGTGGTAAATTCTCACTGTTATTTAATGTCATTTATCACCTGCTGTTTTGTCTTACTGAGAACATCCTGCCTGCCCCACACTGTCTACAGTACATGGACCTTCTGTGACTTTAATGTGCTCAGAACAAAGGCTCCAAAGTGCTTCTATCAGGAGGATTTTGGCAACTTGCCTTAGATATATTCAAGCCATTTTGCTGCCTGTCACTCAGTGCTGTACAAATTGAACTCAGAGGAGAGGTAAAAAGGGTCTATGAGGCATTTTTTTTTCTGGGAAGAATATGCTAATAAAGCGTCATCAGCAGGAAGCAGGCTGTGTCTGAAAGAGTTTTGTCAACTCTGAATTAATTTTGTGTGTTAAGAAACACGGGGGTGCTTCTAGAGCTGGTCTGTGGCAATTAATCCTTCCTGTTTCTGGAAGAACAGAACTGTAATAAATGCAGCCCAGATTTAACAGATGTGTGCACACAATGTCTGCTTTATGGGGAGTAAAACAAAATGACGGGTACAGAACAAAAAATATTGATTTGAAAAACTAAAACAGTATGGAAAGCACGAAGCTTGGAATTCCCAGAGTTTATGCAAATATGGTATTCCTTTAAATGTTCGCAGACAATGTGGTTTTGAAAACATCTGTCTGTGGGGTTGGATGCTATGAAGAGACTGAAAAAGACAGATGTTTCTTGTTCCTTAGAAAACTAAGTGAAAAAATTGCATGCGGACATAATGTGTGTTATGAAGGTTGTTATACCTAGGTGTGGTTGGAATTGGACCCAACTAATCAAATAGTGACCTCATTCTGAGATAAAACTCTCATTATTCTCTTCCTTATTATTTTTTCCAAAACACTTTATGGAGGGAAAAACTCAGATTATATTACCTATAACTATGAATCAATGCTTATGTGACAATTTGAATGTTGTCAGGAATAGAAGAGTTTGGCTTTCAAAATTGGACATGTAAATTATGCTGCCAAATGGTGACATTTAATATATTCATATTGGGATTCACATGAGGGTGAATCAGGGCAGATTGACATGATATTAATTTTTTAAAAAATCTAGGTTGAAGAAAGCATTTTCAGCTCAGGACTACCAAAACAATTTAGCCCATTAACTCTTTTCACCTTTTTCTTTCTTCTTCATTTTCTTCCCTTTTAGCCCATTAAGCTATTACTGCCAATATAACTAGGAGGCAGGAGTTTGACATGATTAAGTAAAAATAGAGAATGAGGATAATGCCCAGCCAGTAGCAATAATTTTGGTATGGTATGCTTTAAACAGATTTGAACTTGCAGTTTTCTTCTATCATGAATATATCTTAAGTTTATATTTAAAGGGTCAAAAAAAAAAATGGGACCTAATGAGAAAAGAGTATGGTAAAATCCAGCTCTCTCCACATTGCCTATAACTTGTCTTGTAGAATAAATGCTGAAAACACTTTAATTCACTTTTGATGAAGCATATTACTTATTTCATGCAAAAATATGTAATAAACAAATATGCTAAATAGCAGTCAGTTCCTTTTGGTTTGGCAATATTGCCTATGGAAATGGGTCTTAAAAAGTCAGTCTAAGTTAACCCTTTATATTTCACATTAGCATCATTTAGAAACCTTCTACTCTAAAGAATTTCAGCTTTTACCATAGTGTTATTGCCAGATTATTTAGTATGTTATATAACAGGTATTTTATTAGTTGTCTTCCTATTATTTAGTGTATACATCAAAGTCAATTATTTTATTTTTATTCAAACTTGTTGGTATATTTCAGTGAAATAAATGACCAGAAACAAAAAGGACAATAGATACTTAAAAAGATGCTCAACAACATTACTGCCATTAGGGAAATGCAGATTAAAACCACAATGAGAGAAAAGATGAGTAAAGGACCCAGTGTTCTCATGAGTCTTGCAAGCTAATAATATGAAGAATAAGACTCAGACATGATGGCTGTACTAACGTAGATAGAATCAGTAACTCAGGGAGATCCAAGATGGTGGAGGAGTAAGTAGAAGCTACACACACCTCCCAAGACCAATCTGGAATTACAACTAAAATTGAGAAATCATTCATCATAACCAATGCAACAATACTGGAGAGAATGTTTATAACTACGGATGGAAGAAACTGCTTCACCACAATGTGACCCATATGGAGTGCAGAGGAGAAATGAGAGGGCTGGATGGACTCTGATAGGCAGCAGCTAAAGTGGCAGAGGAAAATTCAACAGCCAGGGGGTTCTCTCTGAGAAATGTGGGATCTAAACCCCAAGCTGATCTCCCCAGCCTACAGCACTAGAACTGGAAAAGAAACCTAGATGATATCTAGCTGTGAAAAGTGGCACAGTTTCTGTCTGCCATAGAGAGATGGCTGGAGACACAGAGAGACTTTCAAATGGCTAGCACACATAATATTGTTTGTAGCAATTTACTCTGGGCTCCGGCAAAGGGGAGGGAGGCAGAGTAAACTAGAGAACTTGGAGGAGAGTCTGGGGAGAGAAGCTTTGAGAGGAGAACTGAGGGAGCAGTCATCAGAAACCCTCTACTGAGTCATCCCCTACAAGCCAGAATGGAATGGCAAGAAATATTCCAAGTAATGAAATGAAAAGAAAAGGCCTGCAACCAAGACTACTGTACCCAGCAAGGCTCTCATTTAAAATAGAAGGTGAAATAAGGAGTTTTCCAGACCAAAAAAAAAAGTCTAAATGAATACATTCCCACCAAACCAGCATTGCAAGAGATACTTAAGGGACTGCTTTAAGAAGATAAAGAGAGAGAGAGAGAGAGGAACACATAGGTACAAAGGGGGGAAATGACAATGAATAAGTACTTGTCAGTAATAACCTGAAGTGTAAAAATGCTCCAATCAGAAGGCATAGGGTAGCTGAATGGATATGAAAACAAGACACTCATATATGCTTTCTACAAGACACCCACCTCAGAGCAAAAGACCTACACAGACTGAAAGTGAAGAGATGGAAAATAAAAAATACTCTAAGCAAATGGATATAAGAAAAAAAAAGCTAGAGTAGCAATTCTTATATGAAAAAAATAAAGATTTCAAAACAAATATAAAAAGTAACAGAGAAAGACACTTTGTAATATTTAAGGGAGCAATCCATCAAGAAGATATCATCCTCGTAAACTTATATGCACCTAAATAGGAATATCCTAGTATAAAAGGAAAATATTGGAGGACTTCAAGAAAGATATCAATAGCAATGCTCTCATCATAGGGGATTTTTAATACCCTGTTGTCAACAATGACTAGATCTTTCAAGCAAAGAACCCTCAAGGATGTTGTGTCATTGAACAATATTCTAGATCAATGGACTTAATTGATGTATACAGAACATTTCATCCTAAAGAAGCAAAATATACATGATCTTAAAATGCACATAGAACATATTCAAAGAAAGATTACATGGTAGGGCATAAAACAAGCCTCAATAAAATCAAGAAAATTGAAATCATATCAAGCATCTTATTGGAACTTCATGGCTTGAAACTAAAAACAAACCTCAAGGGAAAAAAACCTCAAAAATATTCAAATTCATGGAGATTGAATAACATGTTATTAAATAATGAATGGAGTAACAATGAGATCAAGGAAGAAATACAAAAGTATTTATTTCTTCAGTGGTCAAGTACAAGTACAGAAGAAACAAAGAAAATGAACACATAACAGCCAAATGCCTATGAAATACAGCAGAGTTAGTCCAGAGAAGAAAGTTCATAGAAATACAGGCCTACCTAAAAAAAGAGAAAATTTCAAATAAACAACCTAACCTGACATCTAAAAGAACTGGAGGAATAACAACAAACAAACCTCAGAGTGAGTAGAAGGAAGGAAATAATCAAGAACAGAGCAGAATTAAATGACAGAGAGACTAAAAGAACAATTCAAAGGATCAATAAATCCAGGAGGTAGTTCTTTGAAAACATAAACAGAGTCAACAGGCCTTTAATCAGACTCATCAAGGAAAAAAAGAATACCCAAATAAATAAAAGCAGAAATGAAAGGAGTAATTACAACTGATACCACAGAAATACAAAGGATTGTAAGAAATTAATACAAGCAACTATATGCCAAGAAATTTGAAAACCAGGGTGAAAAGGGTAAATTTCTGGATATATCTTCTAAAACTGAATCAAGAAGAAGCAGAAAGCCTGAATAGACCAATAAGAAATAATGAAAATGAAGCAGTAATCAAAAAACTTCTGGTACACAAAAGTGCTAGACAGGATGGCTTCACAGGTGAATTTTACCAAACATTTAGGGAAGAACTAACTCCTATCCTTTTCAAACTATTCCAAAAATTAAAGTTGAGGGTTGTCTCCCCAACTTGCTTTATGAGGCCTGTACTACTCTAATTCCAAAACCAGATTAAGATACAAGAAAGAAAGAAAACTACAGGACAATATCGCTGATGAAAGTAGATGTTAAAATTCTCAACAAAATATTGGCCAACTGTATCCAGCAATACATTAAAAAAATCATACATCATGATCAAATGGGATTCATCCCAGGGATGCAAGGATGTTATGATATTTGCAAATCAATAAATGTGATACACCGCATAAACAAAATTAAAGACAAAACCCACATGATCATTTTAATAGATGATGAAATAGCATTTGATAAATTACTGCACCCATTTATAATAAAAACACTCAGCAAAGTGGGAGTAGAGGGAGCATACCTCAACTTAAAGGCCATAAACTACAGATAACATCATACCCAATGGGTAAAAACTAAAAGCTTTCCCCCTCAAATCAGGAACAAGACAAGGGTGTCTGCTTTCACCACATTTATTCAACATAGTAGTGGAAGCTCTAGCCACAGTGATCACACAAGAAAAAGAAATAAAACGCATACATATTGGAAAGGAGGAAGTAAAACTGCCTTTATTTGCAGATGACATGATGCTGTACATAGGAAACCTTATAGATACACTAAAAATTACTGGACTGAATAAGTGAATTTGGCAAAATAGAATACAAAGTCAATTTCAGAAATCATAGGCATTTTTACACACCAACTATGAAACATCATAAACAGAAACTAGAGGGAAAATCCCATTTACTATAGTAATAAGAAAAATAAAGTAGCTAGGAATATACTTAATGAAGGATGTAAAAGACCTGTACTTGACCATTGAAGAAAGAAATTAAGGAAGATACAGACTTCTAGCCAAGATGAAGTCATAGGTAGATATACTTTGCCTCCTTGCACAACCAAAAGTAGGACAGCAACAAATTTAAAAACAAAAAAGAACCAGAACTTCCAGAAAATGAACATGTATTGCAATCCAACAACAAAGGACTTAAAAAAGAAACATTCATACAGACCCATAGGAGGGGCAGAGAGGGGAAGCTGGCATGGAGAGGACTGGTGGCAAGGTGGCAGCTGGGGGACAAGGCAGTCCCACATTTGCATACAGATAAACCGGGAGGAACAACTTGGGAGTGAGACAGACCACATAACACAGGGTTGGAGTGAGGGGAAATAAAACCTCAAAACCTCTGACTGAAAAAACCTGTGAGGGCTGAGTTGGCTGCAGAAACTCCTAGCCTCACAAGCAAATTTGTTGGAGAGACACACAAGGTCCTAGAATGTACACAAAACCATCCACCTGGAAATTATCACCAGAAGGGCCCAATTTGCTTGTGGGTAGCAGGGGAAGTGACTGAAAGCCAGCTGACAGCTGAGCAAGTAGCATTGTTCCCTCTTGGACCCCTCCACTGCATACAGCACCATAACACAGTAACTTAGGTTGCCCTGCCCGGGCAAATACCTAAGGTTCCACCCCTCATTATGTAGCAGGTGCCCTGAGACATGGAAAAAAAAAAAATATATATATATATATATATATATATATATATATATATATATATGGCCAAAATGAAAGAACATATGGAAGCTCCAGAAAAAATACAACTAAGTGGTGAAGTGATAGCCAATCTATCAGATGAAAGTTCAAAACACTGATAATCAAGATGCTCACAGAAATTATTGAGTATGGTCACAAAATAGAGGAAAAAGTGAAGGCTATGCAAAATGAAATAAAGGAAAATGTACAGGGAACCAACAGTGAAGGGAAGGAAACAGGGACTCAAATCAATGATTTGGTGTATAGAGAAGAAATAAACATTCAACGTGGCAGACCTTTCTGTGTGGCATGGGCCCAGCTCCCACTTGGAAATGCACAGGACCCAAGCCCACAGATAGGTTCTCTCATGGGTAATCAGATTTGCAATATACCTAAACTTCTTTTTGCTGAAAACTCCCTCACCCTGCAAGTGCTTACTGTAACTTCCTAAAATCCTTGCTGAAACCTTGCAGGGACCAGTGTGACTGGCTCAACTACTTTCTCCTTTTCATTTGCTAATATCCTTCTTCTGTGATGTAATGAGGGGCATTGGCTCCTTTGTTGTAACCAGGATAGTGAAGGAGAACCATCTTGGAATGTGAGGAGAGGTATAGAATAAAGGCCTGTCATGGTGGAGACTGCAGCTTTTGCTCTTCTTGAGAGAAAAGCAATGCTGTCATCCTATTTCCTCTACCGGACTCGGTAGTCCATGTGTATGTTTTAATTCATCCATAATGATGTGGACACTGCTGGCTGGTGTCTACATCAATTAAACCAGAACAGAATGAAGAAATAAGAATTAAAAAAAATGAAAGGCTTAGGAAGATATAAATAAATGGAAGCATATACTGTGTTCACAGATTGGAAGAATTAACGTCATTAAAATGTCCATGCTACCCAAAACAATCAACAGACAAAATGCAATCCCTATTAAAATCATACATTTAGAAGAAATATTTCAAAAATTTATATGGAATAAAAAAGGACCCCAAATAGCCTCAACAATCTTGAGGAAGAAGAGCAATGTAGGAGGGATTGCAATACCTGATATAAAACTGTATTATAAGGTCACTGTAATCAAAACAGTCTGGTACTGGCATAACAGACACATAGGTCAATGGAACAGAATAGAGAGACCAGAAATAAAAACATGTCTCTATGGTCAATTAATATTGGACAAAGGGGGCAGAAACATAAAATTGAGTAAAAATTACCTCTTCAATAAGCTGTGTTGAAAGAACTGGATGGTACATGCAAACAAATGAAACTAGACCATCAACTTACATCATACACCAGAATAAACTCTAAATGGATAAAAGACATAAGCTGAGACACTATAAAAGTCCTAGACCACAGGTGCAAACACAGGGCCCACGGGACAAAGCCAGCCCTCCACTTTGTTTTATCTGACCCTGCACCTTGTTTCTATCTGGTGGTAGCGCTGAACTCTCACTTAACTGTTAAGTCATAGTTACATTTATACAATCCTAAAATTATATTTGACCCTTTGAAGGAAACTTTGAGGCTGATGTGGTCCCAGGGTGAAAATGAGTTTGATACCCTTGTCCTAGAGGAAAACATAAACAGTAAATTTTCAGATATCCCATGCAGCAATATTTTCACCAATATAGCCTCTAGGGCAAGGGAAATAAAGAAAAAACAAATGGGACTCCATCAAATTAAAAAGTTTCTGCACGGCTAAAGTGAACATTATCAGAATGAAAAGAGAACCAACTATATGGGAAAATACAATTGAAAATGATACCTCGGACAAGGTTTTAATCTCCAAAATATGTAAAGAACTCATATGATTCAACACTAGGAAGACAAATAATCCAATTAAAAATGGGCAAAGGACATGAACAGATACTTCTCCAAAGAGGATGTATGGAGAGCCCATAGGCCTATGAAAGGATTCTCAATATCACTTGACCTCAGAGAGATGCAATTTAAAGCCTCAATAAGATACCACCTCACACCAGTCAGATTGGACATTATTAATAAATAAATAAGCAACAAGTGCTGGCAAGGATGTGGAGAAAAGGGAACCCTAGTGCACTGTTGGTGGGAATGCAGACTGGGGCAGCCACTGTGGAAAACAGTATGGAATTTCCTCAGAAAACTAAAAATGAAACTTCCTTTTGACCCAGCATTTCACAGCAGGGATTATGCACTAAGAGCCCTGAAACACTAATTCAAAAGAGCCTATGCACCCCAATGTTCATAGCAGTGTTATTTATAATAGCCTAAGTGCTAGAAACAACCTAAGTGTCCATCAGTAAATGAGTGGATCAAAAAAACTGTGGTACATTTACACAATGGAATACTATGCAGCAGAAGGAAAGAAGGAATTCCTACCCTTCGTGACTGCATGTATGTAACAAGAGAGTATTATGCTAAGTGAAATAAACCAGGCAATGAAAGACAAATACCACATGATCTCACCTATAAGTGTAACCTAATCAACAAAACAAGCAAGCAAACAAAATAGAACCAGAGACATGAAAATAAAGAATGAAAGGACAGTAACAAGAGGGTCAGGGGTAGGGGGATAACAGGAGAAAGAAGGGTGAGTGTTTAATCAATGAACAGGTATAAATGATCCATGGACGTGTACAACAGGGTGGGGATTGACTGTGTGTATAGGGATTGGTTGAGGCAGAGAGAGCAAAGGTGGGAAATTGGGACAATTGTAATAGAACAACAATTGAAAAATGATATATCACCTCATGACTAACAGATTGTCTATCACCAAAAATTTACATAACAAATGCTAGAGTGGATGTGGAGAAAAAGAAATCCTTGTGCACTCTTGGTGGACTGTAAACTAATATATTGCTTTGGAAAACACTATGGAGGATCCTCAAAATCATAAAAATAAAACTACCATATGATGCAGAAATCCCATTTCTGGGAATATATCCAAAAGCAATGAAAACACTAGCTCCAAAAGATATCTGTACCCTTACTTTCCTAGCAGTAATATTTTTAGTAGCCAAGACATGGAAATGATATGTGTTTATTGATAGATAAATAAATAAAAAAGTAGTGGTATACATATACAATGGAACATTATTTATATATAACAAATAAGAAAATCCTACAATTTGCAACATGATAAAACCTTGAAGGCATTATATTAGGAGAAATGTCAGACAGAGAAAGACAAATACTATAAATCTAACTCATATGTAGAATCTAAAACAAGCAAACACATATAAATATCAGACTTATGTTTACCATAAATGAAGTGCTGGGGGAGTGGGAATTGGAAAATTACTATCAAAGATTATTTTCCTTTTATAAGATAATTACTAGGATGTAATGTGAAGCATTATGATTATAACTAACAGTTTTGTTGCAACCTTTAAAGGTTGGGCAGATTCACATGGTATTTGGGCAGAAGGAAGAACATACACTGAGTGGTTGGGATGCTTGAAATACCTTTATTCAAGAGTGGATGACCCACACACACTACAAGCTTCGAGTCCCCCCAGCACATGCTTGTGCATCACGGCATGTCACACTGCATGTTACCCAGTGGGAAGTTCCAGCTCTCTTATATACTACATGCACACAAAGCCAGCAGGGAGCCAACATATCATATAATACAGCAAGATTCTGTTCATGCAAGGCCACTCAAGGCTATGGGAACTGTTTATGGGACCCAGTTTCAAGGCTATGAGAACACAGCTTATCTTAGTTCTCCAGCTGTCTGGGTGAGGGAGCCAGACTGACTCTGTTTACCCTACACAGTGCTGTATGGTATACAGGAAAGTTGTTAAGAGAATAAGTCCTAAAAGTTCTCATCACAATAAGAAACCTTTTTTTTAATTGTGTCTATATAAGAAGAGAAAAATTAGCTGAACTGATTGTGTTATTCATTTTACAACGTCTATAAATCAAACCACCATATTATGCACCTTACACTTTATACAGTGATGCATGTCAATTATGTCTCAGTAAAACAAGAAAAAAAGACTAAATATTATTTGTGATTCTCATGGAAAGAGCAATGCAGCTGAGCAAACGTACTCCTTTCATGTATTCTTTTGAAGTAGTTAATGAAGGAATACATGAGGAATGGGCATTTTTACCAGTTATCTGTAGCTTATTATGGTCTAAGTGAAGGTTTAAACAATGTGAAAGTTAAGTCATTAACTATTTGTTTTTTAAATTAGCCATTTAAACCTATAAAGTTCCATATCATGTACTTAAAATTAAATTCTAATAGTTGCAAAAATGGTTTCAAAGAATCCAAATTTCTCAATAAAATTTATCAATAAAAGCAATTTTTTTCATTTTTCTATAGTCTAAAAATGGCATTACTCTTGAAAGCTTTGTTCATTTACTTAACAATCATATTTTGAAATTCTATGCTTGGTTTAAGAAGAAGCTGTATACAAGAGATGTTATAAAAATAAATAAAATTATCGCCTGCCCTTGAGGACATCAGTGTATTGTAACTTCTCTGCAAAGTTTACATTTCATCTGTAAAATATATCAAGATAAGTCAAGACCAAAGAAAAACAATTTAGATTTTGCCAACTGACAGGGTCTGTACTGACAGAGAATAATGTCAAATAAAAGAACCAGCATATATGAAGGCTTGAAAGATTATGGTTTCTTAAAATAATTTTAAGAAGTATTGGGTTGGTCAAAAGTTTGTTTAGCTTTTTCCCATACGGTGGCTCTAGTAGTGCTTAGTTGCCTTTAATTTCATTTGAAACAATTTTGTTAGATTGTGTTGTGACAGTTGTCATGTCAGCATGTATTAAAAAAGTCAAAATTTTGGGACTTTTGTGCAGCCATTTTAATATTGAAGATGAAAGAAAATGCACAACATTTTTGGTGTATGATGCTTTGTTATTTCAAGAAAGGTAAAAATGCAACTAAAATACACAGAAAGATTTATGCCATATATGGAGAAGGTGCTGTGACTGATTGAACACGTCAAAAGTAGTTTGCAAAGTTTCTTGGTACTTCTGACATTTTGGCCAAATAATTCTTTGCTGTGGAATATGTTTAGCAGCTCCCCTGGTCTCTACCCACTAGAAGCCAATAGCAGGAGATAGTCTTCATACTCCAAATATCCAAATCAATTAAGTTATTGGTGAAAATGAAAAATTTGTCTTTTATTTTATAGAAATAAGTAAATTGACTTTTTGGCCAATCCAATACTTTGCCAAGAACTTAAGAGTATACAGATCTTCACCCAAAGTTCACTCCTTCCTTAGTGCAAAGAACTCTACAAATCAAAGATAATCACTCTGGAATCTTCTTTGTACATAACAAGGATTTTAATCACAAGGCCTATTTTAGATAAATATGGTACTCGATGAAAACTTGGGGCAGTGTATTTCAAAAGTTTCTAAGGCACTTGGAAATTCAACCCCATGGTAGAGAAGTGTTGGGGTCTAAGGTCATAGCAGGGGGAAAAATAGTCTTTGCAAAAAAATTCCTCATAATCTCCTCTATGCCTTACTTAAAAGCTCTCATGACTTTAAGGGTGGATTGACTATGATTTCCTTGAGGCAACTTAAACTCTTTCTGTTCACTGTATTCATCCCCAGGGTTTGAGAATTTAGCTAGAGAGTCTTTTTCTCAGTTGTTTTTAAGCTGCAGTATGAATTGAAATCATCTGGGCTATTCCAGGCCATCACCACTAGACCTCTAGTGATTATGATTTTGTAAAACGTTTGTGTCCTTGGAATATATTAGTCTTGAGAAGTGGTTAGCAAAGTACTTAGTGGATGCTGAGTAAATGTAAGTTATGATTATTATAATTACTGTGGCGGTTAGGGTTAACAACACCTGATGGCTATTGTAATGCAATTCATATTAAAAAATCACTGCTTCAGAATAAAACAATCAAAGCTATCACCCTGGAATTCTCTTAGGGTTAATATGTGGGGATGGATGGGAAGGGATGACTCTCAGAAGTCATGGTTGCAGAATGTTTGTTGTTGTTTAATTGTTAAATATTTGTATACTGCGGCCTCAGAAAGCCAATTTCATGATTTCAAGACAAACCAGTGACATTGATTGCACTTTTCCATTTTCCATAAAATGACTTGTATTTTTGAACTGTATTCTCTGAGTGTATAGGTTATATTCATGTTATCCTTGCTTCAACTAGATGATATTTGAGACTTGAAGATAGGGTGGGAAGATGAAAAAAATCTAGTGTTAAGCATATTCAGAACTGGGAAAGAAGTTTAAAATCAGACCTCACAAGCACATTTTAAGTTATGTTTATTTGATTTTGATTTGGTTCACTTTCAGGTATTTTATAATACTTAGCTTGTAACAGCTCCCTCTCTGTATGCTTTATTGATTCAGTTTCAGTGTGACATTTAAACTGATATTACTAGGAGTAAAATTGAAATTGCTATATATTTTTTCAAAATGGTTGGTAGAAGTCATTTTCTATAATCCTGCTAATTCTTTCACCATCTTTAGCTGGTGATAATAAATGATGTCATGTGAAACCTTCAGTACGTTTAAAGATGGAGACAGAAAATGCTCCCTCCAAATTATTATCAATAAAAGGAGTAACAATGTTGTTATTAAAACCTCACAGTGCATCAGAGAGTAAAAGAGTTAGTAAATCTGTCAAAAGTTCATTATTCTGAATTCCTGCTTAGGAATGCTCTCAGATCCCAACATGGCACTGCTGTGTGTAATATCCCTGGGCAAATGCATAAAATAACAGTGGTAATGAGGTGTGTAAAAATGTGCTTATCTCATTTCACCCATCATACTGGAGCTGGGATATCATGGACTAAATAGAAAAAAAAAAAATCTTTAGAAGGTTAACATTTCCCAGATACAAAGTTAGTGAGGGCTTTGGACAGGTCTGTTTGAAGAATTAGCCAAAATTTGATTCCATGTAGGAGTGAACTTGCCATTCCCAGTTCCCAAACACCAACTTCAGCCTACTCTCTTTAAGATAAATCAATTTGTCAGGGCAATTGAGCACCTATATGGTGGGATATTCCTGGTAATTAAGGTTTATAACTGCAGCTGTTTTTGTATCTCGGCTTTTAACCTTACATTAGTGGGGGAAGCCATCCTTAAAACATCTGGGTGCCTTGCTGAAACAATAGCATAGCTTCTGCAGTAATCTTGTATAATTTCTGGTGAATAGTAGGGTACATTTAAACAGTTCTAATGGAGTGAACAATACTCTTTTAAAGGGCTTTGATCATTACTTATCTTTCAGCTGATTATAGGAATCTTGTTGGAAGCATTCAAAGGATTTTTAATTTTGAATCTCTTTATGTCTTCAACTTAGTGATGACACTAATTTCCTCTACTGCCTGTGAAAGGAAGCCTAGTTTTGTCCTCAGACTTTTTTTGTTCCTTATGTCATGTCTTTTGTGTATGCAGATGGGGCTGATTAATTCCAAGGCCTTTAAAAATAATTTAAATAACTAGACATGGTAAAAAAACAATCAAAGTGTTTGTGTTTAAGGAAGAAATTACTGACAATACAAATATATACATTCAATTTTTTTTCTAAACAAAAATGAGACTACTATTTGCTCTTCATGTACAAAAGGTATCTCTATATCACAGAGATTATAGGATTTTCTGAATTAACTGTCTTCTTTCTTTTTGATATTAACTGAAAAGGAGAAAAAGTTATATTCATTTAACAGATTTGAAGTAAGTGAAAGTGCTGTAAAAGGAGACAGTGAGCCCCGCATCCCAGCATCCTCACATCACATGACAGGATAATTGCCCCTGAAGGAGAAAAAGCTTCAGAAGGAAATGTAACATTTGTGTGTTCTGAAGTTGTTATGAATAAAACAAGTAATTAAGCATCTTATATAAGACAGTTTTCTTAACCATGAAAACCTGTCTTCTGTAATATTTAAGCAGGTGTAATATTAAAGAGGCTTTCTTTTTTAAAAAACTTTGTATGTTTTCTGAGCTATTTGTTTAAAAACAATTGTAGGACAACATTGTATACTTTAATAGTTTGATTACCTGTGTATAGCAACATTTGCTGCTGAGTATGCAAACTCACCTACTTCATCTGGTAGCCTCACTCCCTTGTTGAGGAGTTCCCATTTTTTGTTGCCTCAGCAGGAAAACAGCTTCCTGAGTATGTTGTCCACTCTGACCTTCCATTATAGAACTATGTTTGCTCTGATCTTTGTTGCAGAAGGCAGGGGTTGGGGAGAGGGTAGGCAGCTTCCAAAGGGAACAAGTTCAGGTCTAATAGTTGAAAATGAAGTGAGAGTTGATATGGGTCTTTGCTTCTAGAAATGCAATCCACAGACCAACAGCATTGATATCACGTGGGGACTTGTTAGAAATGCAGACTCTTGGATCCTGCCACAGACCTATGGAATATATAGCTGCAGTTTAGAAAGATGCCCAGTAACCTGTTTGCACAGTAAAGTTTGAAATGATGATGTGGATCATGTAGTATACATGAGATATGCTCTATATCAACTAATAATGCCCAGCTGAAACTATAGCCTCCCTAAACCAACATGTGTAAGAAATTATATATTTGGGTCTTAAAACAACTCTAAAATTAAAAGTTAAACATATAGTTTTAGTGTTTTTATTCTGGCTACATAGCAGTGTTTCGAATTTCTTAACATTCAAATTCTTTATCATTGGCTAAAGACTAATTAAGAATTATAGATCTAAAAAAAAAGAAAAAGAAGTATTAACAGCTTTAGCTGAGGAATTTGAGAGATTTCAGATATAATGGGTAATTTAAGCAATATCAGTCTCCCTATCAGAGTTTGCTCTTCATGAGAACAGGAGAAGAAAATGCTTTTAATTCAACATTGACTTTATAGGCTTAACACATATAATTTGCTACATATTTATTGGCAGGATTTAAGACTGGTTAATGGCACATCCATGATTTTGTTTTTGTCTTATTTAGAGAGAATGCCGTTGTAGGACTCATATGTTACATAATTCATTTGTGAGCACGTCACAGTGTGTATAACTTTAGAGATGGCATTAGGAAACATTGAACTGGTACTCTGCAAGCTAATACTTCTGTTAGAGGGTTAAAGTTTTATTTGATAATCTATTTTGAGACTAGGAATGTACAAAGGAAGAAATCACTAGTTTCCTAAATACTCTTAGTTATATATAGGACATTGACCAAAGTGGTTTTTTTTTGGAGAGCATTTTAATCACGTAGGTTAGAGTGAAGTGATTTAAGTTTAGTAAGGGTTGGCAAACATAGCACGTAAATGGTCAAATAGTAAATAATTTTAGGCTGTCTTGTACATATTAACTTGTTGCAACTACTTATCTTTGCCACTATAAAGCAAAGGAAGCTAGATGATATATAAACAAATGGGCAGGGCTGTGTTCCAATGACATGTTATTTGCAAAAACAGTCACTGGGCAGGATTCGCCCCATGAGTTCTAGTCTGCAGACTCCTGGTTTAATGTAATACAAATACACTCCAAGACCATTTTTATGTTATTTTCAGCATTCAGGGACCAGGGGAAACATGAACTTTTTTTTCTTTTCTGTTTCTTTTTTTTTTATTGTTGTTCTTGTACAGTTTTCTGTCTTTTATTCCCATCCCAGCCCACTGCACCAGCCCTCCCTTCCTCCCTCCCATTTCCACGCCCCCTTGTTTTTGTCCATGTGTCCTTTATACTTATTACTCTAAACCCTTCCCTTTTCCCCTGAAATTCCCTCCCCTCTCCCCTCTGGTGACTCTCAGATTATTCTCAATTTCAGTGTCTTTAGTTATACTTTGTTTGTTTGTTTGTCTGTTGATTAGGTTCCTGTTAAAGGTAAGATCATATGGTATTTGTCTTTCACTGCCTGGCTTGTTTCACTTAGCATAATGCCCTCCAGTTCCATCCATGCTGTCACAAAGGGTAGGAGCTCCTTCTTTCTTTCTGCTGCCCATCAGTAAATGAATGGATCAAGAAACTATGGTACATTTACACAATGGAATTCTATATAGCAGAAAGCATGAACTTTTTGTCTCAGTAGAGATTTCATGCTACTCATATACTCCCAGCTGTTAAAAACTTAGTTGTGAGCTCTATTGAACCTTTGGTTTGATAATGATTCTTGACCATTTGACCATTTTTCTTCCTCCAGAGTATGAAACGGTATACCTCAGTCACATTAGTATCATCTCTCAATATCAAAGAGTGTCACACAATTAAACTAAATCAACCTTAGTAAAATGGTTGTTTATCCATTTTTAATAATTCCAGATTGCATGTTTTTATTCCTTTTGAAGCTTATTTTTCATTGTACTTATATTTCTCTGACAGCTAAAGTTGCTTGGCTTTTTATTTTCTTCCAGTACTTTTCATTTAATTAACATTTAATAGAAAAGACATTTCTCATTGCTATTTGCTTAGGACCAACACATGCTACTGGTAGACAAAGACACAGAGTTGTAGGTGACTTAATGGATATTTATATTTTGACATGCATTGGAACATGGTGCTAAGGCCCCTGTGTTTTCTGGATATTTCTGTACTCTGTCATGGCTAAGATAACTGCAGGAATCTGCTTGACTTGTCTCTTCACATGTCAATGGATCAGTGAACTAGTCTGGTCATCCTCTTCTCATGGTGATGGATGGATGTAATAAAATATAGTATCAGTAACAAATTTTCAAGTTAATTTACTTTTTTTAGAGTTTAGGACATATTGCATAACTAATACAAATTTTTTTCTATATAATCATGTTAAAATCTTTTAAATGTATCAAAAAATGCTCATGAATGGGTATCATCAAACTGTGAAATGGAAATATTGAATAGTTCTAGAAGTACTAAACTATAGCTCATGATAATTTTATTATTCCAACAATGCACATTTGATTCTATCATTTTTATTTAATATATAATTTATTGATATAATTGACACAAGAAGCCTGTTGAAAAAGTCCAGCCATTATTAATATAATGAGAATGGTTTGTGCAACATTGATGTAACCTCACAGTCAAGGAGAGTGCACTGGAATGTATGCATGAACAATAATGATTTCACTGTACTAGTCAGTGCAGGCAGTAGATGCCATTTATGAGCATGTGTACTGTGGTCATCACATTGAAAAAGACTGAGTGATAAGAGAAACGAATCTGCATCAAATTTTGCTTTAAGCTTGAACATTCCTATTTATAGAAACTGTATAATTCAGAAGGCCACAGCTATGGGCAACTGGTAATGGGCAGCATACTTGACCTTTTTCTCACAACCCATTTTGTAATAACCTCCTAACTTTTCCCTTTTGCTTGCTTCTTCTAATGACTATCAATCAAGGCATCCTTTACAGTGTAAATAACCTAATAAAATATATATTTGGTCATGTCACTTGTTTACATATAACTTCAGTGACATTCATTATACTTCTATCAAATACAAATTCCTTACTCTTCTGAAAGATACTTTAAAATCTTTTTTCCATCCAACTCTACAGATATATCTTCCACACCTTTTCCTACTCACAGATGATACTATACTAAATTTGCTTTTATTCCTACTCTTGTCTCACATGCAGATGCTGCTTTGACCAAGAAGCTGACACATCCTTAAGTTGATAGTTGATGAACTTATTTCTGTGCTCTAAGACACAACTTATGGGATGGAGTAGAGAGAATTTTGAGGGAAGATTTTGCTGATAATGTATTTATGAAACGAATTTCATTCAAAATGTATTCCTGTATGAAAGATACAATGAAAACTTCAAAGAAAAAGCCTAAACCCTTTCCAGAATTCTTGTCTTCATAAACACCTACAATGGTTTTCTAACCTTCTTGACTGACCAATTTCTCTTTATTTTTTTAAGTAAATATTAAAGTTAACTGAATAGGCCTCCATTAGATCTTAATTACAATCATGTTTGACCTTTTATTTCTCTTATCCACTGCACTTCTTACAACCTCTAACCATATGTTGATTCCTGTACAATGTGTTGACTTTCTTTTCCAATAAATTCTATTATCAGTGGGGACAAGAGACTCATTCTTTTGGTTGACTCTTATATAACCTTAGTACCTAGCAGCATCGGATTCGTTTAATGCAAATTTTGTGAATTTGCTTGTGACTTGGCTTTGCTCAAATAGCTACATCTTTGGGTGTTCTTTGATAATGGGTTTTTCTGGATAGTTTCCAGAAATTGAATTAGACCACACTGGTACATGTGAACACACACAGCTGGGACTAAGAATTCTTTTAGGCTATGCACTATATACCTTGGGTTTTCATCTTTCCAGATACCTGGTCAGCCTCACACATTTATATCATAAAGCACAAGTCAGAGTTTTCCCAATTGCCTGATAGCCTTTTTCTGTATTTGAATATCAATTCCCAGAAATCAAATGTCAACTTTTTAGAAAGACTTCCCTGATCTCCCAGCAAAATCTATATATACTTACCTTATCTGTTGCCTTCATCATTATGAAAGTTATTTCATGTGATTTTAACAGTCAGTTGGATATATTATTGCCTCACTCTGCAGTTTGTGTTTTCCTTAAGGTTAAAGATAATATCTTGTGCATCCTCCTATCCCCTAGGCACTTAAGAAAACATTTGTACATGACCATTTCATTATTTATTTACAAACACAAATGTGTACTACCTATGAGCCACATGCTATAATGGGCCTTGGGATCAATACATGTGTGTCTAATTGAATTGAAATTTGTAAGACACAGAAAAGCATCATCTGCTGTGAAAGCATTACGAGTATAGAACCAGCATTATACAATAATAAGGATTGTTTGTGTACCTGAAAATTCAGGCACATTTAGAGTTGCAGTAGGAGGTGACATATGCTTAGAGAGTTAGAGCAAAGAGGAATTTCTCAGTGTTAAACCAAGTGGAATAGACTTTTGTTAGTAAAGGCAAGTCAAATAAGTTTTGTAGTGCAATATTTGGCCATCAGAAAACCCACAGAAATAAAATAGGTAAAACAAGTATTTTTTCTTTTTTAAATTTAATCTTTATTATATTCTTTTTATCACCAATTAGTCCCCTTCTATTCTCCTCCTCCCTGCAATCATCACACTGTTGTCCATGTCCATGAGTGCTCTTTACTTTTTGTTCAATCCCTCCACCCCCTAACTTCCCTCCCCAACTAGCTGTCATCTATGAGTCTGTACTCTGTTTTGCAAGTTTTGCTCTTTATCCATGAATCTGTCTTTGTTTTGCAAGTTTTGACTCTACTTTATTATGATATTCATGAAAAATATGTAATGTCTAATCTCAAATTATTACTTTATGTCAGGGCAATAAGTACACTTCAACAAGCCTACAGTCAGCTGCTAAATGCTAAGTACTTTTTTTTTTTCTCCACAAGACGTCATAGATTTCCAAATTGGCCAAATTGATATCTGCAGAGGTTACAGAATATAGAAATTAAAAACACATTAACTTTCAATCCATTAGGCTGATGTGTGCCCTGTAGATGCACTGCAAGGAAATCCCTGGCTTGAGGCCTGATTGCCTTGCATTGCGAGGTTTCCACTTAACACTCTGCCATGACTCTCTGCAGATATGTACGGCTGCCTCAGTTTGGGTATGTTTCAGATTGAATAGCACTAGCATTCCATGTGGCTCCATAAGGAAACATAATACCTGCATTGTAGAAGGCTATGTAATTTACATGGTACTGACTGGCTTCAGATGCAAACCTAGCTGTTATTTTACAATAGGCAACTGTGATTTTAATTTAACCTGCCAATACCATGACCATTGTGAAACAACGGTCAAAGTTAAACATTTGGAAGGAAAGCATTTTTAAAGTAACACAAGTAGTTCCAATGTTTATATCAGATACAATTTTGTGTAAACATAATAGATTTTAATCTATAGCATATATCTACAAAAATAAAATAGGAGTATCATGTGATACTGTAGTATTGTCTACATTTCTAGATTTTTGTTTAAGCAATGCTCAGCTTAATAGCCCCTACAAGCCAAAGAACTCTTGCCACTGGCCACATCAGGATACATTTCCGAAGCACTCCAGGAACGTATTATGTTATACTAGTACAGTAAAGCTGTGGCCTCCTGGAGACTTCTTCACAGAAGTCTCTTTGTTTTGAGACTAAGGATTAATAATTACACTATTAATCCAGATTCTTCCCAAATAAACACAGACATAATGCTGCATACTTCTCTTTTAAGGGTAAAAAAAAGGAGAACAAGACATTTGATTTCATTCCATTATGATTTCCTTTTGTTATTATTATGGAAGGGAAGTGGATTGACTGAGCATAATTTTACTTGGATCCAGCATCCTCTAGGGAAAATTTTACCATTTGATCCCCTTTTCTAAGTGGTAATATCAAACCTTACTGTTGTTAAATCATGTTGTCATAAATAAGCAGGAGGTGAGTAATATCGTAAGTTGGTTATGGGTACCTCAGTTTTAACACCTAGGATGCTATATCTACTAAGGAAAGCCTGCCATTTTGCTGAAGATGAAAACATGAGTGTTGTAAGGCCATGACACTGAAATTCCTTAATTCCCACTAGTTCCACTGTGGTCCCAATTGTATTGTTGTCTTCTACCAATCTTGACCTTAGTTCTGCCTTTCATGTTAACTCACTTGTATGTTTTACCTTTCCTTTTTTGAGAGTTGGCCACTTGCCATACCTCTCTAAATTAGTTCCCAGTCTGGTCTTAGTGCTCTGCTCTTGGCTACTCACCTTCATTCCTGGCCAGTCATATTTCATCTGTGGTTCTTGGCACCAGCTCCAATGAGGAAAAAAAAATATTAGGGCATTAGCCCATTAAAACAGGAGATTTACAAAGGACAGCTTAGCAGTTGTGTGCGATGAAGGTCATGTTATTATTTATGACTGAGCTGTGATGAGGACTGAGATTAAATATTCCAAAATTTTTGCCCAAGGTGTCAAATAGAACTAAAATTAAATTTTGGATTTTTAATTAGAGCCTTGCATATTAATCAGTAATATACACAACCATTTATATGCAATCATTTATTTTTTTAAAACATTGAGCACCTATTATATGCAATCCCCTAGGGATAAACATTCAAATGTAATAATTTCATTCTTGGATTGAATGTCTTATTGTATAAAGGATATTATGCTTCATAAAAATTTAAAACATATGAAGGGGACAATTTTCATTATGGAATCTTTTGGCATTATCTGTGAGATTTGCAAGATTATAGTCTAATGACTAAATCATAAAGGGGACTCTGTCAAGGTGCAGAGAGTTGCAGTGCCTAGGATGAACAAGAAAGGCCAGCAGTCCTACTTGGTTGAGCCCATATGTGAGGAAAGGTGCAGAGACCTCAGCACATCACAGTGAGAACACTAGCTGAGTGGACACACTGACCACTCATGGGGGAGCCACCAAATCCCTTCTGAGAAAATCAAATATATTTATTTAAACATTCCTAAAAGTGGAGTTGTTGGCACCAAGCCAATGATTTGCATATGAGGAAGTTTTCTTGGTTTATAGCATGATAGCACAATGAATTAACCTAAATTATTTGGGCTAAAGACATCATAAATGTGCGTGGGTTGCACAAAAATCCCGAGATTGAAGTTATATAGAGAGTTTATAATGAACTATATAAAAACAAAGGAGCAGAACAATAGTCATAAAAGTTGTATTTTCCAAAGCAAACAAGTCAATGAGGTAAACATGGTGGCAATACAGAATTTTTGAACTCTATTTCTTCTGCTGCTTGAAATTCTGTTTCCTTCAAAATTATTTCAAATACTTTTAGAACTCCTCCTAAAGTTCTCTTTAGTACTTCTCGATCTGGTTCCACTGTTTCTGTTTTACAATTGTTATTTTTCTTCACTTGCTCTAAATCACTATCATTACTCTGGTCTTGATTCTGAAGTCTGAATCAGAAACTACACCACTAATATCTACCAGTTATTCCTTTGTCATCATAGCGCCCAACAAAAGAGAAGCCATTGTCAATGTCCAGTGTAATTATGGTTGCTACTATCCACATGAGAGTTGCTAATGCCAGCTGAAAGCTGTGCTGAGGCTTCTTATGTGTGCTGCGTGGATCTGAACTCTCTCCTGCTGATGTCTAAATAGTCACTGCCAGAATCGCAGGCATTGTCTTCTAGATTACAAACATATCCTTACTAAGACCACTGATGTTTCCTGTGTCTCAGAGAGATCTTTGTATGACTTCTCTTTTAGTTTTTATTATTTCTGTATTACTCTATAGTAGGTTAAATCACTCACCCCAAAGATGTCAAATTCTAGTCCCCTGAACCTATAAAAGTTCTCCTAATTGGAAAAAGGGTATTTTTAAATGCAATGAAGGATCTTGAGATGAGAAATGATCCTGCATGTCTGAATAGGACCTTCATGCTATCACATAAGACAGAGATAAAAGGAGGTGATGGGAACATGGAGTCAGAGGTGGTTGACACTCACAGAAGCTGGAAAAAACAAAAAAGATATTTTCCCTAAAGCTTTTGGGGAAGAATATGGCCTGTGATATGGTAACTTCAGCTCAGAGATACTGATTTTGCATTTCTGGCCTCCAAACTATGAAGTAATAAATACATTTCTGTAGTTTGTGGTAATTGTTACAATAGCCACAGGAATTTCACATAAACACTTTCCCTTTTGACACAAGCAGAAGTTCATGGGGGCAGACTTAGGGAAAATGTATATTTGATTAAAAGATGGGACCTTTGAGTAACTTAGGTCCCAGTTTCTAAAGGAGAAAACTCATTGTGAACCGAAAGTTAGTCTAGAATTAAATATGAGCCTAATTATTACAGGAAGATGTAAACTCATAATTTTCAAAGTATCACCAGATATAAATGATAGACATTAAATATGAGTACATACAATCTCACTTTTTACTGCCTCTCAAAATATTCTCTGGTAATTCAGATGGAAACAATGGGAAAAGTACAAAAGCTTTATGTATGAGATCTATGCATGAATGTTGTTTAGGGATCATTGAGAAAAATTATGATTTTCCCTGTTCATCTGGAACTTATTATTTTGAAACTTAGAAATAATCTGTTTTTAAAATGCTTCTAATAAATAAATCATAAAAGCCATCTTAATTCTACATGAACATAATGTCATTATCATCCATCAGAATCGTCGCTGAGTGCAGAGTGCTGAGCACCAGAAAATCCCCATGGAGAACAAGGCTTCTCTCTTCAAGGACTTTAATGAAATAAATATAACAGAGAAATATATAAAAAATATTTTAAAAAGAGAAAGAAAGCCTTTAAAAGAAAGAAAGTAAAAAATTAGATCAGAGTTATTTCTTTGAAGAAATAATTGGTGTTTTGCAGGATGAGGACCTGCAAATGCTCTCACTCAGAGCAGATTTGTAAATGTGCACAACTAAACGACCAGACCAGAAAGCAGGGTAGGTGACTTTATCCCCACCGTACTTCTCTCTTAAAGAATTCCTTTGTAGGAGTAGTCTGGGCACATTCCTCTACTAATTAGTGGTAGTCATAACTCATAGCTATATTTTTGTTTGTTTTAAATTTTCATATAAGATTTATTGTAATGCATTTTTAGTTAAATGTAGCATTGAATATTTTATTTAAAGGAGATAATTTTTCCCTGAGGACCACAGTACTAATCTTCTTGATTATTATTATTCTATATAAAAATAAGAGAAATACTTTGTTGCCTGGACTTCATAACATCTATGCTAATTCTTTAAAAGAAATGTTTTCTCATTTTCTAGGTTCACATCTGTATATACAGAACTCTAGCTTAACACAGTCACATATAGTTTCAAACCTCACAACATCTTAGTTTAAACAGAAAATAAATTTTCAAAAGAGAGAAGGGCTGCTCAAATGTGACACATTGTCAAAAGTGAGAAATGATAGTTAACATCTCCACAGAGGAAAAAAAGAATAAAAAGAAACTTTCACAGGCAAAAGTGTGTGTAGTGATGGCCAGAGGGAAGTGGAGAGGCTGGAAGAAAGGGGACAAAGGGAGAAAATGGGGACATCTGTAATAGTGTCAACAATAACCCCCCTAGAAATGAAGGGAAAAAACAAAAAGAGACATAGCTATTTTAAGAATACTTTCTAGAGCATCTGGAGAATTAATGGAAGGGTTTTTGGTTGTGGTACCAAAGTCTAGATAAAAGGATTGCTTACTTAGATCTAGTGTGCTGGCTTTTGTCTCTCAGTCCAGAGGTGTGGATCTGAAAGAGCATGTTCTCACCAGTTGGGGTCCAGGAAGTAGGCAGAAATGGATCCAAACCCTACCTAGTTCTGAGTATGTGGGGCAGGAGAGATGCAGGAGAGGAATCTGCTCTGATGATTTCTTTTTTCAGTGCTAATGTCTTCTATTTAGGATCAGTTCAGGAAAAAAAAAATTGAGATTGGTCTGCAAACATAAAAATAATGTGAAGTCTGCATGCCATGAATAAAGAAAAAAAGTGAATGTGGGAAAAATATTGCAACAGAATGCTGGCTACATCTTTTATGCTAAATACATAGAATAACCAGGAAGGTGTGGCAGGTCCTATGATGCTTAGTAAAGAAGGGACCATCCTTAGAAAATATTAATTCTGTACTCTCGGGAGCATTAGAAAAGTATCATGGAAATACTGTGAGGAATTATGAGTCTTTCAGTTACTAGTATTTTCCTATGTTACACATATCCTAAATGCTATACTTTAGATACAGTAGTGGATCACCCTTTAACAGAACTCTTCTGATTCATCTTTCTGAATGGGATTTTGATAACTCCTGAGGATATCCAAATAAAAATCTAATTAGGGTTTCTGCATTGGCCCTTGAATTAAAAAGGGTGATGCCCTGTTAGAAGCATCTGGGATATTTGGGCCCTGGCTCATCCTGACAGAGAGGTGATTTACACAGATTGTAAGGTCCCCAGGTAAATGGGTTAAAAATAACCAAATAATAAATAAAATACCTTATTTTTTTTGTAATCAGTCTATTCTACGCTGACTACAGTAAAGGGAGGTGTCCTTGGGGAGCTCGTGGAGAAACTTGTAATTTCCCCATCTTGTCTCCAAGGAACCTTTTCTGGAAATGTAATTCATTTAAGAGTATGAGCAACCTAGAAACGAAACTGTGGTTTGGAGAAACTCAAAGGTGGTGAATGTTTAATTTCTTACTACGCAAATGAAAAACCAATCTTTGAGAGGTGAGAGGAACTTCTGGCCAAGATGGAGGCATTGGTATATACAATTTGTCTCCTCCCACAACCAAAAGAAGGTCAACAACAAATTTAAAGACAAAAAATAACCAGAATTGCCAGAGCTAAAAGGACTCACTGCAAGGCAGCAGCTAGCAGACTGGGAAGTCTCACATTTGTGTGCTGTTAAACCAGCAGAAACAACTGGGGTGTGACACAGACTGCATAACCCAGGGTTCCAGGGTGGGGAAATAAAGCTTCAAAAACTCTGACTGTAAAAGCTGTGGGGGTTGCGACAGTGGGAGAAACACCCAGCCTCACAGGAGAGTTTATTAGAGAGACCCACAGGCTCCTAGAATGTACACAAATGCAACCACCTGGAAATCAGCACCAAAAGGGCCCAATTTGCTTCTGGGTAGTGGGGGAAGTGACTGAAAGCCAGCCTAGAGCCCAGCAACATTGTTCCCTCCTGGACCCCTCCCTTGCATACAGCATCACAACACAGTGGTGTGGGTTGCCCCGCCTGTCAAATACCTAAGGCTCCACCCCTTACTACCTAACAGGCCCATCAAGACCAAAAAATGGCCCAAATGAAAGAACAGTCAAAGCTCCAAAAATAAAACTAAGTGATGAAGAGATAGCCAACCTATCAGATGCAGAGTTCAAAACACTGGTAATCAAGTTGCTCACAGAAATGGTTGTGTATGGTTGCAAAGCAGAGGAAGAAGTGAAGGCTATGCAAATTGAAATAAAGGAAAATGTACAGGGAACCAACAGTGATGGGAAGGAAACCGGGACTCAGATCAATGATTTGGAAAGGAAGGAAGTAAACCTTTAATTATAACAGAATGAAGAAACAAGAATTCAAAAAAAAAAAAAAAATGAGGAGAGCCTTAGAAACTTCCAGGACAACTTTAAACATTCTAACATCAAAATCATAGGGGTGCCACAAGGAGAAGAAGAAGAGCAAAAAATTGAAAACTTATATGAAAAATAGTGAAGGGGAACTTCCCCAATCTGGCAAAGGAAATAGACTTCCAGGAAGTTTGGGAAGCTCAGAGAGTCACAAAGAAGTTGGACCCAAGGAAGCACACACCAAGGCACATCATAATTACATTACTCAAAGTTAAAGATAAAGAGAGAATCTTAAAAGCAGCAGTAGAGAAGGAGGCAGTTATCTACAAAGGAGTTCCCATAAGACTATCAGCTGATTTCTCAGAAGAAACCTTGTAGTCAGGGAGGCTGGAAAAAATATTCAAAGTCATGAAAGGCAAGGATGTCCATCCAAGATTACTCTATCCAGCAAAGCTACCATTTAGAATCGGAGGGCAGATAAAGTGCTTCCCAGACAAGGTAAATTTAAAAGGAGTTCACCATCACCAAGCCCTTATTATATGAAATATTAAAGGGACTTATCTAAGAAGAAGAAGATGATAAAAAATATGAGTAGTAAAATAACAACAAACTCACAACTATAAACAACTGAACCTAAAAAGAAACAAAAACAAATTAAGCCAGCAATTAGTACAGGAAAAGAATCACAGAACTAGAGATCACATGGAGGGTTTTCAGTGTGGAGGGGAAGCAGGGAGAATGGACAAAGAAGTACAGGGAATAAGAAGCATAAATGGTAGGCAGAAAATAGACAGGTGGAGGTTAAGAGTATTATGGGAAATGGAGAAGTCAAAGAACTTATATTTAGGACCCATGGACATGAACTAAGGTGGGGGAATGCTGGTGGGAGGGGGGTGCAGGGTGGATGGGAATAAAGGGGAGAAAAAGTGGGACAACTGTAATAACATAATCAATAAAATGTATTTTAAAAAAGAAAAGCCAATCTTTGTACAAAATAGCTAACATCTTGTGCTGAAAAGTATGTGAAGTTTCTCTTAAAGTTTCATTAAATCCATGAAATGTGTGTAAGTAATGTGGGAGGACTAGGGAATATTGGAGAGTTCATACCGAGATGAGACTCCAAGTCATTTATTGCCACAGTTGCATTAAACAAAGTAAAAGAGAAATGTGGGAGGAACTCCATCCAGCAGAACTCTCCCATCCACCCCGAATGAGAAATAAGTCATCCTGGACACAATCTTGCTGTTCTGTCAGGAAAGGGGGAGGCGATTCCCTCTAGCATGAACACCCCAAGCTCTTCTCCCAAATGGCTTTTATTGGGAATGCTATGTGTAGGTGTATACAGCGTACACGGATGCTGTATACAGTATTTAGACATCAGTCAATGTCTAAAGGCTATAGTCATATAAAAACAGGTATTGTCTGTAGATAACAGTTGAAGGAACACAGAGATTTGTCGGCTATGCAAAACAAAGCAGAGCAAGCTTCAAAGGAAGCAATGTATTTATCAGGCCCGATTCCCCTGCTCTGCTCTGCTTGTCCAGAGAGCCTCAGTAAATGCATAGGTATTCTTATGCGAGTTGGTGAGTAACAGACACAGTAGAATCAATGTCAAGTAACAATACCCAACCTCCATCAAATCTACTGAGCAAAGAGGGAAGTTACAGCAATAATAAGGATCATGAAATATATACAAGGAAGTTGAATAGAAAGCAAGAATGGTTGGGGATATTCTGTGACTTTTCTCCATCTGACATGACAGATTATTTTTAGTAGAAGAGGGTGCCTCAGGCTCATGATGCCCTTGAAGGGAATTCAGGTGTTCTCTACCAGGCTTCTGGAGAGAAAGAGGGTAATCTGAAGTCCTCTCCCTTTCTCTTGCTTTTCTATTGTTTTTAGTCTGATTTGTGCAACATAAGTCATCAAAATATAAAAGAAACTAACCTTTAGACCTCACATTGCTATGTGGCTACATTTACAGGAAACTGCAAAAACACAAGCTTTGAAAGGTATTTTTATCCCAACCCAGGAAATCAGGAAAGAAGCATTTAACAAAAAGCTGAAAATAGTAAAATTATTCTACCAATAAATTCCCAAAGTAATTGATTACAATATAGCAACAACAAAAGCTTACTTTTTGCCTTAAAAAAGTTTATTATCTTTAAAAGTTAAGTCAAATCAATGCATTACCTATATTCTGATGGTATTTGCCTCCAACAGCTATGCAATTATCAGACTGTGTTATCTAATCTCTTTTAGAGAGCTAAGGTCCTGGCAACTATGACTCATGGAAAAAGTGAATATTCTTTACATATACATTATAACAGATAATCACGTTAACATTGAGATTGTTTGTTCACTGGTAATATAACAGAGTTGTGAGCTAGAGGTCCCCCCAAATGGAGAAAACCCCCACAGCTATTGCTTGGGGGATGGGGGAAGTGGAGCAAGGCCATTGAGAGTTACTTTGCATATCTAAAGAACTGGGCCAGAGTTTTAGTAATGCTAATGGCTGTGCCTACCAAGCCAGGGAGATGCCTGCCCAGATTAACAATGGCAGCAGAGAAAGGCAGAAGAAACCAGACTACTGGCAGGTGTAACTCATTGTGGGAGGAGTCGGAAATGGGATTTTGGAGGAAGATCGGATCTGGGATTTAAACCCAGGTGCAGCAGCTATTACATGTTTGACCATGCAGCTTGGGGAGGAGAATCCTGTTGACCATGTAGCAGCAGTGCAGGATCTTGGCCACAAAGTTTGAAAGTATACAGAAGGACCCCCACCAGCCCGCCATGAGGATGTGGTTTTGGATTAAGAGCCAGAGCCTGGCCTTTCCCAGATGCCTGGAAGAAGCCAGAATACCGACAGGAACCTGCCCAGCTAAGCTACAGACTTCTATTTCTTTTCCTGAGAGACTGCATCTCTGACTGGCCTGTTTTGGCGAGTGGAGGCATAAATGTGTGATTGTGGGTGTTCTTTTGTTTCTAAGTGTTGGGGAATTTAATGGTAGAATTCCACCGTTATTTTAAACCTGTATAACTTTTACTAAACAGTCCCTTTCCTTTTCATAAGACTAGTATTGGGAGTCACCGTTCTTATTGGCAGTGGGCAACAGAACCCAGAGCAATAGAACCCACTGGTTCTGTTACAGTTACTCAACTGTCGTGTTTGTTTGTTTCCCTTTACCTTGATTTCATCCCTTAAATTTGTAATCTAATTAGCACTTAGCACAAATCTGTGGAAAATAAAGTGAAACTATTTTTTCTAACACTCTACAGCTGTTGAAGAAAAAAAAACAGATACTCCACTCATTACTATTTAAAGGAAATCCTTCTATGCAAGAGTTTCCAATTAGGTTATAGGACCCCTTTTAGATGCTGGAGAAGAGGCATAAAGACATCTACTTCTAAGAAAATGTGAAAATTCTCACTGTCCGTTCATTTCAAAAACCTGGCAGTTGATGAGGAAGCAGCTATGAATTAGGAAATCAAAGTAAGATTCAGATAGTTTGATCTGTAAGAATAGATTGATCAAAATTAGATGAATGATTTAACTCATTAAAAAGGTACCTAATAACACAATTTCCTGTCCTCTGTTAAAAAATGGTTTGTTTACTATTTTTCTCCATATAGGAAGATGTGTTTACCTAAGCATCATTGAAGAGTATTATTATTTTTCAATATTTTATTTATTTTTATAGAGAAGGGAGGGGAGAAGGGGAGGTAGAGAAACAAAAATGTACAATTGTCTCTCAACCCCCTACTGGGGACCTGGCCTGCAACTCAAGCATGTGTCTTACTGGGAATTGAACAAGCAACCTTTTGGTTTGCAGGCCTGTACTCAATCCACTGAGCTACATCAGCCAGGGCAGATTACTTGCAAAGATATAAATACATTTTAGACTTTCTTCCTAAGCATTGTGCTCTGCCTTTTAAGTCTAGACTATAAAATTTAAAGAAATTTCCCCTGGTTTGGGTGGCTCAGTGGATTAAGTGCCAGCCTATGAACCCAAAGGTCACTGGTTTGGTTCCTAGTCAGGGCACATGTCTGCATTGAGGGCCAGGTCCTTGGTTGAGAGTGTGCAAGAGGCAACCAATCAATGTGTCTCTCACACATTGATGTTTCTCTCCCTTTCATTCTCTCTCCCTTCCCCTCTTTCTAAAAATAAATTTTAAAAAAATCTTAAAAGATTTGAAGTAATCACCGAACTCAAAAATTTCTTAATGAATTTGAATAATATCTTTGTAAACTACAGTTTTTAATACTTCTTGTAAATTTTAAATAACCAGAAAACAGAGAGTTAGGGATATTCAGGTTTAGTTGTTTTTTCCACCTTTTCTTCCCCCTCCTTTTCATAATGAGAATTCAGAAAAAAAATAATTCAAGGTAAACATCAGGTTTGGGATTGATGATTTCACTTTGAAATAGTGAGGTCAAGAAAAAACTCATACCAATAGTACTTGAAATAATAAGGCAAAAATAATATTAAAAGCCAATAATGTATATCCATATTTATTTGGATAGAAATAGTTTATTTGGATATAAAAGGCAAAATTTGTATCCATATTTGTTGATTGATTAATTTGATTAATTCGAGAATGTGAATAAATGCATACATTTTTACTTGTGTATACAATATAAATATATGTACATGTATGCATTTTAATTTAATTCAAAATACGTGAATATAAAGTATCCTACTATGAGTTCAAGAAAACCTAAAAGTCAAATAAACCATATTATAAATTACATTTGTTGTAAAGTAGAAGATTTGGTGTGGTTAAGAATGAATTTTTAATTTAGTTGTAGAGTTAGAATTGTCACAGTAATGAAGAAAATTAACAATGAGAAAGACACATTTTATTCTTATGCTTCACATTAACTTCTTTTCACTTTCCTTTCCTCAAGTATTGTAAGTTTTACAACTAGGCCACCTTTCAGCAATTGTTTTCTGGGTTTATCATTTAAACATTACTGATTTCTATGATGATTCTTCATTTCCATAACATGGGACCTAGGAATGTGGCAATTGGTAAACTGGGTCTGGGAAAGGTTCTGATTCAGAAAGGTCAACTCTGTGCTGCTCTTAGACAACCTTCCTGAATCCACACCTCATTATTTCTCCCCATGATCTCTGCCACTAGTGTGAGGCTCATACATTTTTGAGAAGATAACATGCGTTAAATCACAGTATATTATCTTTTTTTATGGAACTATTCCCAGCTCTTTCCTTTACGGATTGCTGCTACACAGTGTGAATAGTGGCACAGACACCCTGTTTATTTAAAAGATATTATGTGGTTGAGTACATGATCTGTGATAGATAATTAAGAATTTCTTACTAGGATTGATTTCAGCAGGCCCTATGAGAAAAATCAGCTATCAATGTAGCATTAGCTGCCATAGAGCCTTCTGTTTATACTGCCTATATCAGTCCATTTGAGTGCATTATTAACAGTTTATGTGATTCTTTAATGTTTGGTATTAATGTTTTCAAACAATAAAAGATAATTTATGCCATTTTATTGTGCATATTAATTAAAATGTTTAAAAATGTATATTGATTCCTTTACATTCAATTCTTTTGTGATTTAATGTTGACATGGTCATTTTTCAACCAGGTCAGATTGCTCTTTCAATTGCTTTACCTTTTTTCTTTGTCTTTTCACCTTCTTTTTTTAAGAGGAGGTATATTCTTGTTTATGGATAATTTGACTTTTAGATTTACATAGTCTTTTATTGCATTTATTCTTTTGTTTTTAATATTTTATTTTTAGAGCAATTTTAGGTTTACAACAAAATTGAGAGGAAGTTGCAGAGATTTCCTGTGTATGCTCCGCCCCCGCACATTTATAACCTCCCCTATTATTAACGTCTCTCAGCAGGATGGTTTTTATTTTTTACCAAAAATGAACCTACATTTGTCTCATCATAATTATCTAAAGCTCATAGTTTATCTTAGGACTTGTTCTTGAGGTAAATTCTGTGGGTTTGGAGAAATGCCTAACGACAAATCAGCATGATGGTATCAAACATAGAGTATTTTCACTGCTCTAAAAATCCTCTGTGCTCTGCCTATACAGCACTTCTATGCACCACTGATCTTTACTGTTTCCACAGAGTTGTCCTTTTCAGACTACTCTATGGTCAAGTTATGTAAAAATTTAGGGGCAGAGTCTTGATAGTTTATACTGATGAATTGGTGACTAATTGCAAAATAAGTAGAACTTCACAAGTGGAATGCAAAACTTCACATTCCACTTGTAAAGTTTCCTAGAAAGCTTACAAAATATTTATTTGCTATAGATTTTATACCAAATGCTTTAATATTTATTTGGTATTAACAAGAACTCAGATATACTTATCACAAATTGTCGTTGTTGTTGTTAATTTAAAAGACTGCCAATAGCTAAATAGCTTCCATCCAAATTTATGGCAATCTCTAGCAATTTCAAAAATTTTAGAATCCCTACAAGCATGTAATTAAACAGTTCTTGTCTTGTCATCTTTGAGGATGGGAATCAGTAGAGGGCAGGTGAAAATGCTCTTGTGAAAATTAAGGAGCATAGTAAGTAGCTAAGATGCATGGATGATTTTCGAACTTCTAAATTTTACTGCTCATATAGGAGCCCTGGAGAAACTCTTGACAGTCTTCCCCTATTAATTGAGACTGTAGGGATGATTCCTACAATACTGGTATTTTCAAAAAGTAATTGGTTGGTTAATTTTTAAACTATAGCTTCTTACATTTTGGTAACATCTAAAATAGGATTTAACAATCTTGACATAAACTTAAAGTTATTTCTACATGAGATCATTTTTAGAATGGCTGCAGCTTTGGAATTTTCCTATCTGCTAAACTCTTTCCCATCACCTCATTAAACTAACAATTTCTCCTGTTTCGAAGCCAAATTTCTGAGGTTATTATACTTCAAATCTCTCAGGTTTTTTTTTTTTTTTTTGTTAATTTGTTTAAGAGAAATGAGGCTTAAAGGAAGTATATATTTCAATAACTTTGGAATTAAAAATATGATTGTTATTTTTCTCTAGAGCTTTTTCAAGATTTCTAAATATAAAATTTATAATTTTGACTACTTTTCATCTAAGGAAACAGCATAAAACTGAAACAAAATATCATTTTTTGCATAGTTCAAATCTTGACATATTGTTTCTTTTACCTATCTTTCAGAAACATGATAAATACTCCCCCTAAATGTGAGATATAACATTTAAGAAAATGTCATTGCTTTAAACATAGCCAGCATTTTGAAATAATTCTTGCTATTATCTGTGTATTGTGCTTTTTCCTTTATTCAAAATCTTCTCAAACTCTACCCCTATCCCCAAAATTGTTTTCTTTAGCTATGCCTCTGCTATAAATATTTTTGGCAAACATTTAAGTTTTTATGTTTGGTTTTGCTTATACAAGATGTAAAGGATCTTGATTTGCACATGTAGGCAGTCATTAATGGTAACTGATTTTTACCAACTGCTTCACAACCTTAGGACCATCTTGAATGCCAATAACCTAAAAGATTAAATAAAAAGAGTAATAAAATATTTTGTGTCTAAATGTCATGGCTAATAGAGCTAAACACTGCTCAAATTATTTGTCATAAATATAAAATAAAGGTAACAATTACTCCAAACTTAAAGCAAAAGCTGTCTCCAATAGTTTGCCATCATGGCTAGATCCATTTGGTGTTCACTCAGAAATGTGCACACATGAAGGATCACATGCCAGGCAGGTGGACGTCATCCTTGCTTGATGTTTAATAGTGTGTGGCCCATATGAGATGTATTAGTGTATTCACCTGTACCAATTTTACGTGAGTAAATGTGTCAGGCTAAATAGTAAAGAAAGACCGTGGCAGAGTTACAGCTTCTCTAATAAATGACATTTGTTAACAGTTGAGATATTTTAATAGCAATGACAGGAGGCACTATATTCTGAAATGCATGTAAAATTAATTAACAGCCTGAAGTATGACCGTGTTGATGGTCTTAAGTATTTAAATGTAGATGCTCTCTTATATGTAATTTCAATTTTAAAACAGATAAAATCTGATCCAAATATCCTTTTTAAAAAATACAATATTTGGAAAAATCTTTAAAATACTATGTAACCACTAGCTAATCTATGGTCTTTCCAATGATTTAAAAATGCTTACTCATGTCAATTTAGTTTTATTTATGTAAAATAGGAAAACTATATAGAAAAAATGTGTAATGCAAAAAAAAAAAAAAAGCCTATTAAGGCCATATCTAGAAAGGATATGCCAAATCAATTGTCTTCTTTATTTTTCTTTTTATAAACCATCAAACCAAAAATGTCTTTTTTTCCCTTAATATCAGCAAGATTTTGCTACCATGAGACAGCTCCCAGGGATCCTGTGCTATTTTTTAATAAATGAAAGAATGTTGTGAACGTAGTGTATGCTCTCATGGTAAACCATTTTTGATGGACTAAATCTGAAAATATAGAAGAAAGACAGTGAGCAGACAGTGAAACATCTGAAGTGTCTCTCAGCCAAACAGTGATTCCTTGTGTTTGCCAAGTATTTAAATTAAATTTGGATATCTTTCTCCATGTGTGCTTTGCACATACATATTTTCTTTATGCCACAAACTTATAGTTGTTGATAAGTAGAAATAGTTTCCTTTGTTTCCTGATAAGGTAGAATGTGTATTCTTTAGCTATTTTATTACCAGATTCTAAAATATAAAGTAGCTCAATGTAATCTAATAAAAGAGAAAGATCAAGAGATTGGTCTTTAGTGCAGAATATTATTGTAGAATTAGATAATTATAACTAAATTTATAAATATGCTTATTTTCATCAGTGTAGATAAAACATTTCAAGTGTTGAATCATCCATGCAAAAAAGCTGAAGGCATAAAATTGTTACTCCTCACACTTGCATACAAGTGACTTTTTTGGAAAGAATAATCTGGATCCAATAATGGTGCCCAGAATATAAAATTTAGTAAATGTTTTATTTATTTTAGGTAAGTTTTCCTTTCCCAAGCAATTTACATAATGCCCATTTTGGCTATGTGCTATAAATATATTAGAGCACAAATGGAAAACTACTGACTAAAGTAGAAAACCATGAATTTCAAAATTGGTGAGATTAGCTTATATTTTACACATCTTATATTTGACCGTATATGGTGGCCTATGATATACTGTTATTCCCATTTGTGTTATGTGTTATGTTATTTATTCATTATTTAATATTTTAAAAGGAAGAAAGCAGATTTTCATTTAAAAATATGAAAGACTAATGTACTTGTGCCTTAAATCAAATACAATATTTTCTTAAAACAGTATATTATGGCTTCATTTAATTTTTTAGGTTGTTTAAAACTTGTCATATTTCTAAAATTTTCTCAATCAGGTCATATCCATATTTGCAGTTCAATTCACCATGACAAAAAGAAAATATTAAACATCCACTCTGTGAAAATTTTAGTGTTAAGCCTTGTTAGATAAACAAGATTTTAGCCTGTGAGTTCTGACTCTCCAATAAATTAAATGATTCTCACCAGCAGTGTCAGTAAAAAGAGGCAAATTTCTATCTTAAGTCACTGTGACTTTGTGGCAGTAGACATATTGCCAGTGTGACTCAATTCCAAGAAAACCTAGTCCTAATTAGAAAATGGAGAAATTTAAGTTATAAATACGCAGTGAGGCAAAAGTAGGTTCACAGTTGCTATTATGGAAAATAATACAATAATTAATACATAATGTATAGGAATAAACTTTCATATACTCATAACTGTAAATCTACTTTTGCATCAACTTTAAAGTTAGTTATTTCTAACTTTTTATTTGTGTCACAGAACTGACGAATAAGTAAACTAGTATTTCTCACTGCTGGTGATTTGGAGTAGCATGGCATCTAGTAGGTAAAGACTAGGGATGTTGCTCAGCATCCTAAAATGCACAGGGGGATCCCTGCAACAGCAAAGTTACCTGGTCCAACATGTTAATAATGGGGATTATTCTACATAACATTTAATAAGTTGTCTATGATGTACTATTTATTAATCAATGACAAAGACAAGAGTTGAATTATAAACTATGTGTATGATTGATTTGTTTGTTTCAAAAACTAAACTAGCCAAAATGTCTCTATAAGGTGGGTATGAATAAAGAAATTGTATTGAACCATTTGTCTATTTACCTAGAGGTCATTCAATAATTAACCATAACCAATGAGAAAAAAACTAAAAATAGTTTGTAAATTTATGAAATCATCTCTTTGACTATTTATACTATCATTGTAGAAACATGAGCTTTATTGTCAAAGTAGCAATGTGAACTTGACCTTTTGGCTTTCCTGAGTCTCAGCTACCCTCTTCTGTAAAATAAACATGACAATCTTGCAGGGCTGCTGTGATGACTGGAAAGGAGACTGTGCAATATAGGACACATATAGGTAATTCAAAGATAGCTATTATTACCAGTATTAGACTTTTTATTAGCATTGCCATTAATATTTACAGTACATTTTCCTTTGCCATGGTTTATATGGGACTCAATATAGAGGAAAAAAGAATCTGTGACTAGACACTCAAAAGTCTTACCTTCATCATTATTTTAGCTTTTTGACTTTAGATAATTTTCTTAATCTCTCTTGAAATCTGTAAAATTCGCCTTAATAAATCTTACTTTGTGAGTGGTATCAAATGTCCAGAAACATGTTGTTATTTTGTGTACAGAAATGAGAAGGGTCACTCATATTTTGCACTAATACCCAGGCATAGAATGGTAAAAAATAAAATAGCAGGTACATTGAGAAAGGTAAGAAACTGTTAGAAAATAATATTGAAAAACTATAGCAGAATCTTCTCCGTTCCTAGCCTACTCCATTCTATGAAAAACTAATGTCTGATGAAAATTAATTTGCATTTGTTTCATTGAAATATTTATGATTGATTTATAGTCATATTTTATCATTATTATCTAATTATCAAATGGTAGCTTTTTTAAATTAAGAACTTACAATAATATATAATTTGAATAGCACGTTGCTCAGTAACAAAGTGTCTAAATTCATTAAACTCTCCCCAAATTGCTAGAGGGCATTGTTTGTAATAGTCATGTCTGATCTTACCAACAACCCAAATTCCAATTTCCCTAAAATAATTCCTAGCATTTTTAATATCCTCCCATCAAGAACTGCATAATTTTAATTTTTCTTCATTTCCAAGTTCAGTTTAGACCCTCTGTTAGAATTAATTCCAGATTATTTTTATGTACTACATTTTATTTTTCTGCTGTTAGAGAAAATTAAAGATCTTTACTGCTTTAAGTTTATCGAAAAGGATAATTGGCTACTGTTCTTATTCTATTTATGTTAACTAAAATAAATATTTTATATTTTTATATACAAGTTTCATCACTGCAAGAATTATAGGAATACTTAGAATTCAGTTAATAACAATAGCTATAAATTAATATTTTTATCTCAAATTGTCTTTTTTTATAAATGCTGCTAACCGAATTTCATAAACTACCAAAACTGAATCATGAGAATTTTAAACAACTTACTATGACACTAAATTTCTTCCCTCAGCACTGTTTTTGACTACCATTTATGACATATATCAGAATACCTCTTACTTCATAAATGAAGTTAATCTCTAACATAACTTTCCCTGCTCCAGGACTGCTCAGTCAGTGCCTTAGCATTATTTTTAATGAACTTTAAAAAATGTGTTGCTTCATTTTTAAGACCATACCTCACTCTGCAAGTGATGGTACCATTTTGTAAAACACCTTTTTAGTTGAATTGACAGTTTATGTACAGTGAGAGTAGATTTCATTCGTAACTTAAAATGACTGGAAAGACAAATCAGCTGCATGAAATTTGGTCTATAACAAAAATACATACAATCCCATAGCAATAACACTGTTTTTCTAGCCCCAGCAGGAGAAGTAATGAAGTCTTGTTGATACTAACCTAGAGAACCTAGAGCAATGCTTTAAAGTGTGTGGTTGCCTAATTTACTGATAAAATAATCCATAACCTGGCTCCCCAGGGACAGCTTCTGTATTATGGCATAGTTCTATATTTAGTAGTAATAAAATGTGTTATTCAAATGACCTGAGGTCTACAGTTTCATGCTATGGAAACAAAAAGTTATCTCCTTCCTTCCACATAGGACTTCATCATGGCTAATTTTAGAGCTTATGTCTTTCCATTGCAGTTTGTTGTTTGGCTGTTTGGATGGGCTTCACTGTAATGTTATCAGATCTAGAATAACATGAATCTTTAGGCTAAAAGAGAACTTTAAAGTTGATTTCTTTTATTCCTTTTTTTTTCCCTAAAGAATCTTGGGAAAAACTTGTGTTGTATCCATTCATAGATCCCAGTCCCTGGAGACGACTATAATTGTACATAGATGTCTCGTGTTTGTATTGTGCCAAGGACAAGCTAGAGTCTCTTTCTAATATAAATTCCATTATTTATTGATTTGTTTAGATTATTAAATTCATGTGTAGTTAATCTTATCCTACTGTTTCCTAAATTAACTGCAATTGGAGTATTTAACTCTCTTTCTTTAATTCAAAATAATTGTTTTCCCCAGCTCTGGCTGGTGTAGCTCAGTGGATTAAGTACCATTCTGTAAAACAAAGGGTCACCTGTTTGATTTCCAGTCTAGGGCACATGCCTGGGTTGCAGGTAAGGTTCCCAGTTGGGGGACATATAAGAGGCAACTATACATTGATGCTTCTCTCCCTCTCTTTCTCCCTCCCTTCCCCTCTCTTAAAAAATAAATAAAATCTTAAAAAAAATAAATTTCTTTCCTAACACATTTCTAAAAATCTGAGTATATTCAATTTTTTTTCTTTTCTGATGATATTCAAATTAACAAGTTAAATGCATGGGAAATATTGTTCTGAGAAAAAATGAAATGAATATTTTAAATATCTCCATCAAAAAGATTCCAAAAATTGAAGGAATGACAAACCAGATGAAAGTACTAATTTGATCAATCTGGTGGCTCAGGGAACATTTTGAGAAAATGTTTCATCACAGTGAAACACTTGAGTTTCCACAATTTGTAAGAGTGGTTCTGAAATTATAAAAACTAATCTTATTTCTACTTGAGCATATTTCATAAAATTTCACTTTGTTCAATGTTTCATATAACCTTTTACTACCCATTGTGAAATTACCTTTTACCTTACCTTAATTATGGATCATAGAAACTATAATATTAACATATTTGTTATAATTCACTTTGCAATACTCAATAAATAGTCTATGTTTTGACATCCTAGATATACATGAATTTACATAATGTCCTTGAAGCCTTGAGTGGTACAGACTGAAGATTTAATTACTTTAATATATGATTTTATACCAAACCCATGAAATGACAATATTTCATCAATCAATGTGAGCTTTGGGAATAGTATTTGTATTTTTCAGGTTTTTCTTTGAAAATGATAAAACTTGTTAATTCCTTTGTTAATTGACAATATCCTTGAAATAATTATTACAAGATATTTAAGACCCAAATTTCTAAAGCACTGTTATTCATGTAATGTAAATTATGAGTACAACCACTTGTTCATTAACTTTTTTACTCATTCAACAAACATTCATTTAACATTCACTCTCTGTTAGACTTTTCTCCAATTTCTGGGAATACAGCTATGAATAAGACAAAGCTCCCTGCCCACTCACAACTTACATATAATTGGAGAAAAATAAACAGATAGATAAAATGATGGCTTATTCTGACAAGCCATAAAGCAAAATGCCCAAAGATGAGGATTAATGATTTGTTCTCCTAGTTTATAACAATACCCAAGGTACGATGTGTTTACCTAACCCACAAATGCAGCACAGTGGATCATCAATAATTTTTTAAGAGTAAGTAAATATAATAAATAATATAAATACTATTTGAAAGAAACATTATTACAGTGGGATTAGGGCAGGACTATCCACTTCTCCATCTCGTTTGAGGCATATGGTATAGATTGAGAAGGATATCTTGTACTTATTCATAATGGAAAAGTGGTATAAAAATCAAATATGCATAGATTTGAGTGTTTTTTATACTAATGCTGCTTGCAATTTCAAAGAATATCAACAGAGAAAAGTGGTAGTCACCAAGCCCTGAGTGATTTTTCTCATACCTTTGTGAAAGAAGCCTGGTGCTTAGGTAGCAGATATACCTTCACACAAAGATGCACATAATGGAGTTAGGACATCATTCTTGAATAGGAATAATATGGTACTGCCAAGTCTCCCTAAAGGACAGGTCCCTTCTTTTGTGCTTCTATCATAAAGGGCAGTTGAAAGCCATTTGCATAGGTACTAGTCCTTGACAAGAAATATTGTTTTCTTTCCTTCTCTTATTTTGATAAAATATTCTTATATTCCTAGAGTACTCTGATTGGCAAGCTCTGCTCATCTTGGTTTTGGTCGAGAGAGCAGGATAAAGTACAATCCAGTTTGAGACCTATCTATAATTTTGCTCAATATTCCCATTGTGAAAAGTCAGAAGATTTAGGAGGGAACTATAATTGCTTTATAATTAAGATATTGTTGAGAATGCAATGGATTGAATTTAAAATGCACTTTGAGATTCAGCCTACTCATTTTAGAAAAAAATATTTTTTCAAGTTTATTTCTAAAGTACCAATGAATTATTTTTCTAGGTTTTGTTTAGTTATATTAAAAGAGTTAATAAAAAATCTGGTATAAGAGGTTTTCAGTAGTATTTACCATTATTCCTTTTAGTTTTAAATGTACTTTACAGCCTATTTATTAGTACAGACTACAAAAAACCTGCTAAAATGTAAAAATAATTAAAAAACCCTGAGTTTTACATGAAATTTATTTTGCACTTTCAGAGTCAAATGATGATAAAGTAGGACAAGGTGGCAAATGAATAACAGATTCTCTAATGACCATTTTGGTCCTGAGGACTCACATATTTTTAGTTTTGTTTTACCTTTTTTTAAACTAATAGAATATTTTTATTAAATATTAATTGAATAGTTTACTTTATCATCATATCTGATAGAGAGGTTGTAGTTCTTATTTTTTTTGCTTAATGCCAAGTACATTGTGACTCACTTCTGTAATTACAGTCTCATTAGATTATTTGATTCCTTTCAATTATGTTGTGTTGTTGATGCTGCTGTATTATTGTTATAACTACTATTATTTTTGTCTTTTTGAATGAGAAACATTTTATTTATTTATTTATTTTATCTTATTTTAATTATTGTTATTGTACAGTTTTCTGTCTTTTACTCCCATATCAACAAAACAAACAAACATGAATGAGAAGCATTTCAAATGTGGAACACTATTTCTTCAGTTCATAACTTCCCATACATGATATATTAGAATAGAGGGTTGGGGAATGTCAGAAAGGTTAATACAATTGAGGCTTACCATATCAGAAGGCATTAACTCTGGGTTTTTGGTAGCTTTTTAAAGATGATAACAATTAATAGCTGTCTGAAAGATATAGATGTACTTTGATTGTAACAGAAAACAGGAGAAATGTTGCCAGAATCATAGTGCCACTCTATTGGGGGAAAAAATAAATAAAAGAAAAACAAGAAAAGTTTGCATCTATGATAAAAGCCCAAGGTTAGAAAAATGAGATAAAAGACTCTCAGATATATGTGGGATATGCCATATAGTAAGTTTTTCATTGTATTCCTTATCACTTGATATGACAAAAATTTAGTCAAAATAAAAATTAAAAACCATTTTTTGTTAATTTTTTTTTCATGCCAGATCTGGTGGATAAAATTGTATGGCCAGGAACCTCAGTCTGAAGCCATTATTTGTGTAGCTACTTCTTGTTCAGAAATCAGAAAGTCATTTAAGCTTGGGGTAGACAGCTGTATGAAATGCTGTCAAGTAAGAGATGTTCATAAATTAATATGCAGCTACCAGTATCATCTGAAATTTAACAATTTTTGGAAATGCTTGAGAGCTGAAAGAATGACTGAAGAAAAAGGAAAAGATAGAAATAAAACTTGACATCTAGAATAAGAATATGAAATATGAACACATATATGTGTATATAATTTTAAAGGTAGATTATACTACTTATACTTTTGTCTCTACCATATATTTTAAAATGTATGTTTTGGCATTAATTCTCTCAGGAAAAATAATGTAAAACTAACCATGCAAAGAAGACTTCAAGCTATATTTTTTATTGTAGCAAGGGTTATAAATGGCAAAAAGTCTTTACCAACAGCTCAAGAACTTCTAAATGACATTCATAAAATGATTGTCTAGTAATGCCAATAGGACAAACTTGGTTTGACAAACTATGCCTGAGGATAATGTATCTTCTGTGTTTTGTTTGTTTGTTTGTTTGTTTGGTGTTTGCCTAAGTAAAATAGATTTTTCTCTTTAGACAGAACAGATATGTGGGCTCATGAGTGCCTTTTTCTTTAGTTTAATAATTTGGGATTGAAGTTTGATCCTGTTATTTGAGATTGTGAAGTAATAGTTTATTGAATCAAAATATAAAAATAATATCATAGGAACTAAGGAATTCTAGGACAATGGCCAGGTGTGAGGAAGGTTCTTTGCTAAATATAACAGTTTATTTTCTTAGCTGTTGTCTGTTCTATTCACCTATTGCTGCATAACAGGGTGCAACATAACTCAAGAGTGTAAAACCAACAATGACCATTTTGCTTACAATTCTAAAGTATGATCAGGGTACCATGTAGATAATTGAGCTCTTCCCCACATGACCTCAGCTGGGCCAGCACGAAGGGAGGAGCTATGTGACAGCTGAAATTAAAATGATTATATGGATCACTTGGCCTGACAATGGATTTCGGATGTTAGCTGAGTCTTCAGTTGTCCTGCTGCTGGAACACCTGCACATGTTTGTCATGTAGCTACATGGCTTCCTGACAGCACGTTTGTTGGGATCCCAAGTGAATATAGCAAGAAGTTAAAGTGAATGAGAAAGACTTTCTTATGACCTAGACTTGGAAGTCACATAGCATTCCTCCTGTTGTTCTCACTCAGTTCCACCCAGATTCAAGGGGAAGGGATGTAGAACCTATATTTATGTGATGAATATCTATTCAACATATTAAGATAAACTTGTGAGGTTAGATATCTTTGGGGGACTTCTTTTAATAATACAATCAGCCACAGTCTGTCCTTGTGTCACAATAATCTATTCCCCTCTTATGTGAAAAATATATTTGAATTATACTCTAACAACCTCAAGGCTCATGGTCTTAAAATACTAGTTTAAAGTATGTGATCGTATCATCAAGATCAACTCTAGGTGCAGATGGTTCTCCTTGGGTTAAGATGCTTGATATTGCTATTTAAGTATATCCCTTCATTTCGAAGACCTGTGAACTAAAGAGGTAAGTTATCTACCTACCCTTCACCTCCAAACCTGATATTTAATGGTGGCACAGGCATAGAGTAAGGACTTTCCATTCTCCTGTTCTAGAAGGGGAAGAGTAGGAGGCACAAACAACCACTAGTCCATAGCCATTCTGAAATACTATGAAACAAATGTTGCCATTTATTTATTTTTCAAGATCAATTAGAGCACCCATTAAAAAGAACGTGCTTTTCACATTTGTTAGAGGAAGTTCTTTCTCTACAATCCTCATGCTGCCTTGGGGCTCATCACTTCTCACCATGGTTAAAAGGGACCTTGGCAACTGTGGCAGGTTATATTTTACAAAGCTCAATATGCCCCATTCCACATCCCTTTCTTACCATGTGATGGTGACCTGCTCTCATTGAATGAATGTATTTCATCCCCCTGAACCTTGGTAGAGCTGTCCCAAATGAGAGGGTATGATGAAAGTGGTGCAAATTAAGTCACAAAGCTAGCTCATGAAAGTATTAAACATTTTTGCTGTGCTCCAACAGGAAGCTCATTTTTGGAACCTAGTCATCACACTGTGAGAAAACCAAGTAGCAACATGGCGAAACTACATGGAAGTGTTCTGGCTGGTAGCCTGTTATGGGCAGTGTTTTTGTCCCACAAATCCATATGTTAATTCCCAATGTGATGGCATTTGGAGGTGAGGCCTTTAGAAGTTAATTATGTTTATATGAAGTCATGGAGTAGGAATATCCCATGATGGGATTAGTACCCTCAAAAGAAGAGGGGATACATCAGAGCTTTCCCTCTCTGCAGTGAGTGGGTACAATGAGAAGGCATCCGTTTGAAAGCCAGGAAGAGAGCTCACACCAGAAAATGAGTCTCCTTGCACCTTGGTTTTGACTTTCCAGCATCCAGGACTGTGAAAAATAACTATCCTCTGTTAAACCAACCTGTCTGTATTTTGCTACAACAGCTTGAGCGTCAGCTAACACAGAGCCTCACCTGAAGTCCCAGGTAAGAGCTAACATTAATTATTAGAAATGTATGAGCAACACTTTGATGATTTCAATCCCTAGTGACAAGCCATCCTCAGCTTTCCAGCTTCTCCTGCTGATAGCTCATGGGCCAGAGACAAGGCAACTTGTCAAATCTAGACTATATAGCAGATTAGAGAGCAATAAAATGATTGTTGATGCTTGAAGTCACTTGTTTTTAAGATGGATTGAAACATAGGTTGGTACTTGGAAAGAAGTTGCTGCTATAACAACCCAAACATGGGGTATTAACTCTGGGATGAGGTAGTGGATGGAAACAGAAAGGACATTAAGGACATTGATCATGACAAGCTTCGAGTGTGAACAGAACCCTGATGGGTTTCAAGATGACTTTTAGGACAGGCTTAAAGGAAAATTAAAAAATGATACTAAAAGCTAGCAAAGGGAGACCTTGTTATGTAGTAACAGAAAGTTTTTACAACATCATCATTTAGAGTAACATGAAAAATACAAAACAAATGAGAATCACTTGGCTTTATCTTATAGCCTAATGTAAATGTGAGAGAAGAGAGACAATCTAGAGAAAGAATTATTAATTGCAAAGGAGACAGCACTTACTGGGTTTGGAAATAAAACTATTCCTCATTTCTAGGCTCTCCAGTTGGCAAACTATGCTGAAATTAAGAAATGAATTTTGGGCAAAGAATAAGTTCACACTCAGGAAAACATGGTATAAAAATGAAGACAAGGGTATGACTAAAATTTTTGAGAAGACCTCAGAGTGATTTAAGGTGGTACCTCATAGAACCTTTCAAATCAATATAAGTAGTATGACAATTAATGTTATTTTAATTATGGTATATCATGTTTATTTAAGGGAAAAGTTCAACTTAAACCTCTGAGCCTGAATATCCTTTTTTGGGAAATAATATTATTTTTATTAGCAATCATATTTTCAAGATCCACCACATATATTATTTATTTAATTGTTATTTAAATTAAATCTAAGGGGTAGACAGAGCAAGTCTCATTCTCCATTCTCCCCAATAGCATTAGAGGTAAGTTTCAATATCTATTCCTCTTGTTACTCCTTTAGCCCAGTTACTTATTATGTGTCTTTAAGAAGTGTTTATTCTCCAATAAAAATAAAGTAAAATAAATATTTGAATTAAAAAAATGTTTATAACAAGGTACTGTTCACATTACGTAAGCAGCCCTATCAGTTTTTATAACAACAGGAAGTGATATCGCACCTGTTAGATGAGGTAACTAAAAAGCCCAAAAAGCTAAATAAATTTTTGATATCATATCACTACTATGTTGCAGATGAGTCTAATATGATATTTAATGTATAAGAATAAAAAAGATGTCTTTTTATTTCATTTGGCCATCTTACATATGAGAGCCACAACAAGCAAAAAAGAAAAAGAAAGAAAAGGAAAAGAGAACAAAGAAATGAAATAAAGCCATTTGATTCTTCATCTTTTTGCTTTAAAAACTGAGACTTTGTAATTCTTTATAAAGATTTAATTTTAAAAAAAAAATTCATAGTGAGGGGAAAGGAGGGAGAAAGAGAGGGAGAGAAACATTGGTCAGTTGTCTCTCATATGCACCCAGACCAGAGACCAAGCCTACACCTCAGGTATGTGCCTTGATGGGGAATTGAAGCAGTGACCTTTTGCTTTGTGAAATGACACCAACCAACTGAGCCACACCAGATGGTGAAACAGTATACTTTTGATATCCCTCAATAAGGCAATGCAGTTTGTATTAATTATTCCAAACATTTTTGCTTTAATTTTAAAGTTTAAAATTAATGTATAAATGAATCATTTGACATTTATTAATTTTTAACTTCATAGATTAATTGTAGAGGACTGATGATATAAGGATGTTTTGATATTTTTGTATTTTCTACTTACATTAAAATTATAATAAAATTGATTTATATACTAGCTCTATCATATGATACATATAAGTAACATCTTCAATATTTACATGGTGACTCATATTTTAATTGCATAGATGTATATATGCAGGCATTATAGTACATACTTTATATATGTTATTTCATGATATTATAACCTCATGTTCTCCTTTAATTGGAATTGTCTGTATAGCTGATTAGTTTTGGTGCCCAGCCTTTAGTAATGTGAAGTAAATAAAAGTTGTTATTTTGTTCATTTGTTCATTTATTCATTCTCCTTCCAAAATATATATTAAACTAGGTGCCATGCACTGTGCTAATCTTTGATTTATGTCTTGAGGCACATAAACAGTCGAGGGACAAATAAACTTCAAATTCAGTCCGGCAAGTGTTAGAGCTACATACAAGGTGCATGGCTTATCAGAGCTGGGGGTCCAAGAGGATTTAGTGAGTAAGGGGTTGTTTAGTTTAAAAACTCATAGGCCTTGTCCAAATTGAGTAATCAATTGATGATCATGGAATTATTACTAGATGTCCCTATTACTTCAAAGCAAGCAAAAGGAATGTTTCTTACTGAGAGGCAATAAATTAGACAACTGGCACCCTTAGAGACTCTAAGGATGAGGAACTTGGAAATGGTAGTGAGGATGGTTTGTCCTTACATCACACCTGGGACTCAGCTGGAACAACTTACTGCTGGGAATTTTTGAATCTCCAAAGCCTGCCTATTCATTCACATGCCCTTAGCTAACACTGGGAATAATTGAGGACTAGGATTGCTGAAGGAAGCAGTCTCATGTTGACTCTTCAGGAAGCTTGGATTTCTTGCAACATGGATGCCTCAAGGAATTCAGAGGGCTTGTTCAGAGCTCTAAGAACTAGGGGTCCAGCGAACAATGTAAAATCTGCATCACGTCATTTTGTCTAATATAGGCCCTGATAACACAGAGTCATTTTTGCTGTACTGGTTATAAGATAGTCATAAGCCCTCCCAGATTCAAGGAAGGAGGGGTAAAGAGAAGTGTTAAAGTCACACTATCTAAGAGCATGTGGGATGAGAAATAATATGGTGGTCATTTTTGGAACATACAATCTCTCACCAGCCATCACACTAACGACACTAAAAAAAAAATCAAATTGGCTTCCTTGTCTCATTTTTTATTTTTTATTTTATTTACTAGTTTCTCAGTTAAAATGATCTTTTTCATATTTGTAGGTGAACCTCTAAATATTTTGTCAAAGCATTTTGATGAAAAAATTCATATTGTCACCAAAGAAGGGAATGTATTCAAGAACAGAGTGTGGCATTTTTGCCATTTACTGGCTTGTAAAATTGTAAATTATTATGAAAGTATTAACTAAATGGTACAATAAATCATTTTAGTTTTTAACCAAAATGGAAAGTTAACCGTGAAACACTCTCAAATTTTGTTAAAATAATCTATTTTCCCCTTACATTCTTTGACCCTCTACAACCTTTGACTTCATAGACATTTAATATATAAAGTTATCTAGCCATGGCTAGGTGGCTCAGTGGATTGAATGCCATCCTGAGAACCAAAGGGTCACTGGTTCCATTCCCAGTTAGGGCATATGCTTGGGCTTCAGACAAGCTCCCCTTTATGGGTCATGTGAGAGTCAACCACACAATGATATTTCTTTCCCTCTCTTTCTCCTTCATGTCTCTCTAAAAATAAATAAATAAAATCTTAAAAAATAATATGTAAAGTTATCTTGTTTATCAAGCTTTATTATCACATTTGCTTATTTGCTCTCCATGCAGAACAGTCCTTCTAAAGTCTTCCTTAGACTTCTTGTGTCAGTGTATAATTGTACACAATTTTCTTGAGCAACTTTATTATTTTGCATTGTTTTATTAAGCCCATGTTCCATATTGCTGTCACTGATAATTCGGAATTCTAGAAACATATCCAATTATGTCCTTGGAATCTCCATGGATTATTTTAGGTTACCTGAATTTAGGAGGTCCAAAATTCAAACCATAAACTTTTATTTTAAATCAGTTTCTCTTTTTAGGTTTCCTTTTCTCCAAGCTAGAACCATCATTTATATGGTAATCCAATACAGAGACCCTAAGATTGATACTGGATTTCAATATTACCCTAATGTCATACGTAGACTTCTTTACTAGGTGCTGTCATTATCAACAGATATGCCTTGTGCTCTGTGTACCCACTCCACCCCAGAGACCACTGTTCTGGTTGAAGCTTCATCCTTTCTCACCTGGTCACCTAGTGCATCATAGTAATAGCAACTGCCAGTTCATTTTCCAAAGTCCTGTCAGAGAATTCTTCTAAACAGTGAATGTGATCATACTACTACACTACTTAAAAGTTTTTTATTTTTGTTTTTGTTTTTTTAAATTATAATTTGTTGATTATGCTATTAAAGTTGTCCCATTTCTCCCCCATCATTCCCCTCCACACCCCCTCCCACCCACATTCCAACCCTTTAGTTCATGTCCATGTGTCATAAGTTCTTTAGCTTCTACTTTTCCCACACTATTCTTGCCCTCCCCCTGTCTATTTTCTACCCACCGTCTGTGCTACTTGTTCTCTGTACCTTGTCCCCCCCCCTCCTCCCACTCCTCTGTTGCAAACCTTTCATGTGATCTCCATTTCTGTGTTCCTGCTCCTGGTCTAATTGTTTGCTTAGTTTGCTTTTGTTTTAGGTGTGGTTGTTAATATCTGTGCATTTGCTGTCTTTTTACTGTCCTATTTTTATCTTCTTTTTCTTAGATAAGTCCCTTGAACATTTCATATAATAAGGGCTTGGTGATGATGAACTCCTTGAACTTGACCTTATCTGGAAAGCGCTTTATCTGCCCTTCCATTCTAAATGACAGCTTCGCTGGATAGAGCAATCTTGGATGTAGGTCCTTGACTTTCATGACTTGGAATACTTCTTTCCAGCCCCTTCTTGCCTGCAAGGTCTCTTTTGAGAAATCTGCTGACAGTCTGATGGGAACTCCTTTGTAGGTGACTCTGCCTTTATCCCTTGCTGCTTCTAGAATTCTCTCCTTCATTTTAATCTTGGCTAATGTAAGTATGATGTGCCTTGGTGTGTTCCTCCTTGGGTCCACCTTCTTTGGGACTCTCTGAGCTTCCTGGACTTCCTGGAAGTCTATTTCCTTTGCCAGATTGGGGAAGTTCTCCTTTATTATTTGTTCAAATAAGTTTTCCACTTGTTGCTCTTCCTCTTTTCATTCTGGTACCCCTATAATTCAGATGTTGGGACATTTCAAGATGTCCTGGAGGTTTCTAAGCCTCTCCTCATTTTTTTGAATTCTTGTTTCTTCATTCTTTTCTGTTTGGTTGTTTCTTTCTTCCTTCTGGTCCACTCCATTAATTTGAGTCCCAGTGTTCTTCCCATTACTATTGGTTCCCTGTGCATTTTTCTTCATTTCACTTATTGTAGCTTCCATTTGTTCATCTAATTTGCTACCAAAATCAACCAATTCTGTGAGCTTCATAATCACCAGAGCTTTGAACTGTGCTTCTGATAGGTTGGCGACCAGTGCTATGAGCTCTGCATCTGATAGGTTGACCACCTCCTGTTCACTCAGAAGAATTAGCTCCAGGGTCCCAGTCTGTTCTCCCTTTTGAGCCATCCTTGTTTTTTTTTGTTTGTTTGTTTGTTTGTTTTGTTTTTGTTTTTGTCTGGTCGTGGCTGTTATGTAGTGAGGGGTGGAGCCTTAGGCATTCACCAGGGTGGGGCAGTTCAATCTCTGGGTTGTGATGCTGGATGTGGGGGTGGGATCCAAGAGGGAACAATGGCAGTCACTTCTGCCACTTCCGCAAAGCAAACTGGACCCCTCTGGTGCTGATTCCCAGGTGGCTTAGCCTGCGCATGCTCCAGGACCCAGAGTGTCTCTCCAATGAACTCTCCTGTGAGGCTGGGACTCCCTCCCAGCACGTCAGCCGCTACAAGTATTTTCAATAGGTGCTTTTAGGCTTCACTTCCCGGCACTGAGGCCCTGTGTCGCACAGTCTGACTTGCTGCCTGTTTTCGCATGGTTTATCTGTGCGCAAATGTGTGTCCATGGTCTGCTTGGCCGCCTGTGCACCTGGAGTGACCCCCCCTCCCCGGGACCACCACCGGCTTATCCCATTGCGATCCAACTATGGCAGCCCCGGACTCTGCCGGCCTCTGACTCTGCCCCTCTTACCAGTCTGGGTGAATCGTTGTTGGACTCCTGCACAATTAATTTTCTCTCTGTCCTGGTTGGGTTTTCTTTTTTGGGGGGTGTCTATATTTTTGTTTTCCTTAATCTTGGTTGTGAGAGGAGGCACAGCGTGTCCAGCTACGCCTCCAGCCTTTTAAATAGCTCCCCATAGAGTTCAAACAACACTGTGGGAATGCAAACTGCTCTCCATTTTTCCAGCAGCAAATTTAGGACATTTTGCAGCCATACTTAATTTCTTTCACTACCCTTAAACAGCTTACTGTGAAGTTTTCACAGTATTTGTGCTGTATTTCTTTGTGCCAGAGTCTTCCACTTCTGCAGTGTCCTTTTCTCCCCTGTTCACTTTAGGATTCCCTAAGTTTCCTGGGCACAGAACATTTGTGTCTTTTACCTCTTTTAGTTGAAATCCACTGTTGGTTCAGTGGTAAAGTGTGGACGAAGGAAACATTCTATAAACTCATTGTTGAACCTCACTGTTTGTGGGCTTGTTTCTTGAGATGTGACCTTCAAAGTGTTGTTCTTAGCGTTCCTGCTTTTCCTTTAGACGAGACAGAAAGGCTGCACAGGCCTGCAGTCAGTAACTGACTACCCTGCAGGTTAGATCAGGCTCCAGTGAAGTCTTTTTTCCCTGAAGTTAGGTAGGCATTAGTTTTGGAAGACTATGAGCATATTTCACAATGTTTAATTTCTCTCTCCTCCTGTTAGAGCCAAATGAGGATTTTTGTTGATTCTTCAATGTGAGAAACTAGCAGAATTCTTCCAATAAAATCCATGAAAATATGTAGTCATCTCCCAGCACTATGTCCTTAGGAATTTCTCATCCTCATGCTAGTCCACACTCAGCTTACAACAGTTCAACACAAGTACCTTGTAAGTGCTTTACCAAACTGTGTCTCTAGTAGCTTCTGCCCTGGTAAGCTGACCTCACTTGTCAGCTTTCCTGTCTCTCCAGTTTTCAAGGTGGCAGTTTGCCTTGGACCTCATTTCTCTAATAATAAGTCCAAGAAAAAGGTGTCTATTTTCAGTTTGTTCATCTTCTGTTTATTGTGTGTACCAGAGTGATGCCTTCTAAGCTTTTGCCTGTCAGATTACTGGATATCAATAATTTTTAAGTTAATAAAATTTGGGTCATTATTGTATACTCATGTTTATATTGTGATGCAGACACTGGCCCGTAGCCACAGTGTCCTCATCATTATGGATGAAATGAGCCATTCACATGGACTACCAAGTCTGGTGGAGGAAAAAGGAAACCATGGCTTTTCTCTCAAGGGAAGCAAAAAACCCTGGCCTCCACCATGACAGGCCTTTATTGGGTTTCTGGTCACATTACACTATGGTCCTCATTTACTATGCACAATTTCGCTATAAGTGGTTACCTTTTACAGAAAACAAAAGAGCCAATGCCGCTAATCACATCACAGAAGAAGGATATTTGCAAATGAAAAAGGAAAAAGTGGTCCAACCACTTACACTCATCCTTGGGAGGTTTAGCATGTATTTTAGGAAGTTACAATAAGCACTTGCTGTCTCAAATCAGGGTGGGGGAGTTTTAGCAAAAGCAAGACTCAAAGCATCTTAGGTACAAAGGCAAGCCTGATTTCCCACAGGAGAACCCATCCATGGGCATGAGTCCTGTTCATCTCCAAGTGGGAGCTGGGCCGACACCACACAGAACAATCTCCTACAATATTGGGTTTATTTTTACCCACCTAGTTTATTTTTACTTACCTAGTTTCCAAAATACTTGGCTTCAGTCATTAGTTGTTGCACCTGTGAACTCTAAGCTGATTTAAGAAAAAAAATGTCTTATAGATCAGCGAGGCCCATCCCAGATATAGCCAAGCCTGAGGAGACAACCACAAACTGTGGATCATTTGTAGCTTTAAATAGACTGCCTACAGCTAGACTGGACAGCATCAGACATTGGCTTGCACCAACTGTAGACAACATCAGGGTTGCATCCAGACAGAGAATCCATCAGGCAAGCACTAAACTCAGCTAAGACTAATTCCACTTTGTTCTTTTTCATTATTTTCCTTATTTTCTCTTTTGCATAGCTTTATACATTTTTGTTTTCCTTCATTTTTTCTAATTTTCTTTATTTTTTCAAATCTTGTATTTTACTCTTCTATTTTCTTACTCTTTTGTCTTCTTCCTTCCTTTTCTTATATTTTTTAAAAATTTTCCTCTTCTTTGTTCTTCTGTGGCAATTACCTGTTACCGTTTCTTACTTTTATTATTTCTCCTCCCTCTACTCTCTCATAATCATTTTTCTTTCATTTGTCCTTATTTTATTCTTTTTATAAT